>JAODAL010034902.1:0-43635 GCA_025379985.1 Phyllomedusa bahiana | reverse complement strand
AGCACTGAGGACCCCGGTCAGACCTGTCAGGGATGGACCATGCTGCACATAGGCAGTGGCCAACTGACTAACGAGGATTTCTCTATTGTATTTGAGTTTGTTCCCCCTCTCAGCAGCTGGAAAAAGGCTCCATTTTGGACCGGTAGCGAGGGTCCAAAGGGTGGAGAGCCAGAAGTCATCCCTATGCCGATGGTGACTATTCGGCTGTCAATAACCAGGCAAATCAGCATGCTGCAGGCCATGTGCGCAAGTGACTCTGAGGGAGTCCCTGCCTCCATCTCCACTGTATACTGCCACGGTGCTTGGGGGTCATCTACCTTGTCTTCCTCATCTCCATCTACCTCCTCCAGCTACTCCTACTCCTCCTCTCCTGTCACCTGGGTAGAAAAACCACTCATTTCACCAGACAATGCTTGTGCTCCAATGTCTCTCCTCCTCCAATTCAGTCCCCACGGACTCATGTGGCCGAGAGATGTAGTTGCCACGTCTCCAGTCCCTGCCCAGACAGATTTTTCAGCATCTGTTCCAGGACATGAAATGAAGTTATTCATCCCGTAGTCCTGGCGACTGACAAATAACGTTCCTCCTAAAACGGCCTCAGCAAACAGCAGGTGTCATGCATGAGCTGCCACTGGCTGACATCAAAGTTACACCGGGGAGTACTCCTGTCCGCCTGGATCATCAAAAAATCGTTAATGGCCTTTCTCTGTTCATACAGTCGGTCCAACATGTACAAGCTGAAATTCCAATGGGTGGAAACATCGCATATCAGAGTGTGTTGGGGGAGGCCGTTCTGCCGCTGCAACTCGAGGAGGGTGTGCCTGGCTTTGTAGTGCATGCACAGTTTCCTGGCCATTTTCAGAATGTTCTGAAGATCGGTGGAAGACTTCAGGAACCTTTTCACAACCAGATTGGACCATCCCTCCTCAGTGCAGTGCGGACACCATGTTCCTCCCATTTTCCATCATCATTGTTTCGATTTGCAGTTGGCGCGGAGAAAGCCACACATCGATTTCTTTCTGCATGATGCGGAGCCGTTCCTCCCCTGTGTGACTTCGTTTGTCGAGGCAAGCCAGGTGTAGAACTGCGTGACAAAGCTGTGCCCTACACATGTGGTATGATGGAGGCTGAGATGATGGTGGTGGTGGAGGAGGAGGAGACGGACATTGGCACAGGAGCTGCAGTTTGACAACGTGGAGGAGAAAGCGGCGTCTCCTGTCCAAGTTGTTGGTGTGCCTGGGCAGGAAGCACATTCACCCAGTGGGCCGTAAAGGACATGTACTGCCCCTGACCGTAGTTACAGCTCCACACGTCCGCACTGCTGTGCACCTTGGAAGAAATCTATAAGCTCAAGGACTGGCCCACCTTCTGTTCTACAAATTTGTGAAGGGCTGGTATTGCCTTTTTGGAAAATAAATTACGGCTTGGAACTCTCCACCTCGGCTCGGCACAAGCCATTAGTTCTCTGAACGGTGCAGAGTCCACCATTTGGAAAGGGAGGGACTGCAGTAACTTGGACAGGACAACTTGGACAGGAGCACGGTCAGCTTCTGCACCTTAGGATGGTTGGATGCAAAATGAAAATCTCTTTGCAATGCCTGTTGAACGATGCTGGCCCCATGAGTACGGGAGCAGGAGCTTGGACGGGTGATGAGGGCAAAGAGGTGGTGGAGCCTGATGGCTGAATGGCATGCGTCCCCACTGGGCGTGTGCTGTTCTGTGGCGGCAGGAGGGACCACCCATATTGAGCCAGTTTCTCCTTTGGGCCCACCGGATGGTGAACTGCATGTGTTGGCAGGCCCGTGGTCCCAATGTTGCCCCTGGCCACATTCCCTTCTGCCCTGATTTACTTATAGTTAGTCCTCGGGTGTCTTAGCAAAAAAACTGCCCCAACCCCCGGTGTGATTTTTTCTGGCAACGCTCCACAAGAGTGATACTACCGGCTGCCCCGCGAGCCCCTTTTGCCGTACTTTATTGGCTGAGAAGGGGTTTTCTAACGTGCCCTTTGGCTCCGCTCGCTGTGACCCCATGATCACGGGCCCCACTACCCCCTAGCTGGTGCGCCCCTGCCTGCGTGAAGCTGCCCTCTTTCCTGCCATGATGAAGCCCCGTTCACCCCGGGTCCCCAAATGCGTTTGGGTACTATCAAAACAATTATTGTTGTTCTTCATGCTGTTTCCCCATAAACCCGGGTTTGGGTTTTTTGAGGCTGACCCCCCACACAATGACCTCCATGTCACTTCCCACCATACTTTGCCGCCTCTGCAGTAGCTGCTGACTGTTTAAAATTTTTCATCCTCGTGTATGTGGGCCCAAACCCAGACACATAGAAAATCTCTGATGAGGGAACGGACAGGAAAGGCAGGTTTTAGGACAGGTGAGAGCCGTTGAGCTGTTCCCGGGCCATGCCAACTAAGGGTTGTGTCTGATGTTCCCACTGACTCTTGGTTGGGGTTTTCAGATGTCAACTGGGAGGAAGTGGATGTCCTAGTCAACCAATCAAGAACCATTGGGTTGCTGGTCAACACACGGCCGCTAATTGACACCGGCAATTCTGGCCTCACCAAGTGACTCCTGCTGCGACATCCCCTTACTGTGCTACGACCTGTGCCTGCTCCAGGAATGTTTGTGCCACTGCCACTCGCATGTGAAGAGCCTGCCACCTCTCTGTCTGACATACTGTTTGTTGCAAAATTTACAGACTCTGTTTAATGAAGATATCTGTATATGATAAATACACACCCTGAATTTGACTCCAAATGAACCCACTAACAGGCTTGGGTAACCCTTGGATATAAATTGCACTACAGAAATCACCAGGAAAAATTTACTCATCTTTGGTGTTTAAAAACACTGTTTACTTTACGGACTACAAAAAAACCAAACACGCTTAATTAACCCTTGGATAAAAATTGCGCTACAGAAATCACCAGGAAAAACTTAACTGGTATATGGCGTGTTAAAATGCTGTTTCTTTAACTGAATACAACAGCAAAAACAGGCTTAGATAACCCTTGGATATTGAATTTGCTCCAGAACTGACCAGATAGCATTAAAATGTATATGGGGCAGAATTGGACCAACACTGGACTTCAATTACAATACCCCACAAACTGAATCAAAATTATAATGGAAGAGTAGCTGTCTCTGATAAAAGCAGTGACCCACCCCCCCCCAATCGCTGTTAAAAACAAATTTCTTTTGTGTGAGATCTCTGCAGCAGCGTCACAATGAGAGCAGTGTGAGGAGCGAGCATGGCGTCCGGACTTATATAATGCGGTGACGTCACAGAATCCCGACGGTCTCTGATTGGCTTCATCTCTGCACATGTCATTGAGGGTGTTCCTTTCTTCCTCCCAGACTTCTTTGCCCCATGTAATGCCATGTGCTCGCAGCCATTTTATCAATTAAAAACACGCTTTGTTCCCGCGAATCAAACCAAACTTCGACTTCGTTCAGAACCGAAGTTTTCCTGAAATTCTAAACGAAGTCCACTTCGTTAGAATCGATTTGCCCATCTCTAATTGTGAGTTTTTCTTTCTTTAATGGAAGGGAACCAACAATCTTGCCTGCATGAGCATATCTCACTCCAGTGCTGGAGTTATGGCTACACTGCTCAGTACTGCTCTATAATGTCCTCCATGCTGCTGCTTCTAGTAAGTGTTATATCTCCCCAGTGCTGAAGTCACAGCTACACTGCTCAGTACTGCTCTATAATTTCCTTCTAGTAAGTGTTAAATCTCCCCTAGTGCTGGAGTCACAGCTACACTGCTCAGTACTGCCCAATAATGTCCTCCAGGCTGCTGCTTCTAGTAAGTGTTATATCTCCTCCCAGTGCTGGAGTCAGAGCTCCACTGCTCAGTCCTGCTCTATAATGTCCTCAATGCTGCTGCTTCTAGTAATTGTTATATCACCCCAGTGCTGGAGTCACAGCTACACTGCTCAGTGCTGCTCTATAATGTCCTCCATACTTCTGCCTCTAGTAAGTGTTATATCTCCCTAGTGCTGGAGTCACAGCTACACTGCTCAGTACTGCTGTAAAATGTCCTCCATGCTGCTGCTGCTTCTAGTAAGTGTTATACCTCCCCCAGTGCTGGAGTCACAGCTACACTGCTCAGTACTGCTCTATAATGTCCTCCATGCTCCTGCTTCTAGTAAGTGTTATATCTCCCCAGTGCTGGAGTCACAGCTACACTGCTCAGTACTGCTCTATAATGTCCTCCATGTGGTTGCTATGTATGTGAGGTCTATTTGTTAAGACTGACTTTTCTTTATACTGCAAGTTCATAAGGTAGTGCATTGTGCTCTAAAATTACATTACACTTTGCACAAAAAATTAGGAAATTGTAATGGAACTTGGCAAGATTTTTGGAGCTTTTCTATCATATCCCGGATGGTGATGATCAACAAAGGGTGCAAGCTCTTAGGTTCATTCCATTTCTGCATTCTTAACTACTTTTGTAGTCAGATCCTAAGATCCCAGATGTTGTATGTATATCTCAGTGCTAGTAGGAACCATTATTATATGAGGGTCTCATATTTCCTGTTCTGTGATTTATTCTTCAGATCTGGCAGGAGATGTGTCCATGACTAAGTCTGATGTTCTCAGTCACTGACAGACAGTAGACAATGGCCGGTGCAAAGCAGATGTTTCTTCTCATCATCTTCCAAGGTAACATCACCTCCATCTTCAGATGTAATCAGATAGAATGCAACATTGTAACTGCAGTCTCATGTTGTGTCATTGTCTCCAGGCTTCTATCTGGGATCTGGAGGTCAGCAGTGGACGTTCCCTTCTACAATTACTGCTCTGATCGGCTCCTGTGTGGAGATCCCTTGTACATATAATCCTGCCGGGATCTCAGGAACGTCCAGTACCGTATGGTACTTATACAAATCTGGTGCTGATCCAGAGATCCTGAACACCAAGGACTCATCTTCAGTAATGGAGGAATATAAAGGTCGGACCTCACTGGTGCCGGGAGATAACAGCTGTGCCCTGCGGATAGACCCTGTGAGAGAAGAAGATAAAGGCCCATATTACCCAGGCATCGCAGAAGATAGAGATATAACTGCAAAGAACAAACAATATAGAATAGTTCACCTCGATGTCACAGGTATATATTCCATTAATGGCAACTGCTGAAAATGAAATTTGTGTTCAAACAAGCTCTAGGGAAAACAAGCTAGGATCTCTAGCACCACCTATTTGAATTTATCTTCCTTAGAGTAGTGGAGAAAATGGTTTACACTTCCTTGTATGAAAAAGAAAACAGACAAACCTGTCTGTTAAGATCCTGCAACAAATCCCCTCCCACCTCTGCTTCACATTCTGAATGTATATTAATAATATGTTACATAGTGCGGTTGAAAAAAAACTTATGTTCATCAAGTTTAACCAAGGGTGGGGAAAGATGGGGATAAAGGGAAGGGGATCGGGAATTTTTGATCTTAGTTTCCCTCCTACTGGTGAAGACTTGGAACCAAATAAGACAAGGACCAATCTGCCCTTTATGAATATTTAATTTCTAGAACCTTATCCGGATGCATAACTATTAATATTATTTAGTATCTAAGCCTTTCTTGAAACCCTCACATGTCCCTGCTGTGACCAGCTCCTTAGGCAGCTTTTCCACACATTCAATGTTCTCAAGGTGAAAAAGGCTTTTCTTCTCTGGAGATTGAATCCTTTTTTCTCCAGCTGAAGGGAATGTCCCCTTGTCTTTTGAGGAGGTTTTACATGAAATTAGTTTTCCCCATACTTTTTGTAGGGGCCATTTATATAATTATATAACTTAATCATGTCCCCCCAGAGCCGTCTTTTCTGAAGATTAAATAAGTTTAATTCTTTCAACCTTTCCTCATAACTAAGACGCTCCATTCCCCTTATAAGTTTGGTTGCTTGTCTTTGCACTCTCTCTAGCTCATTACATCTTTTCTATAAACTGGAGCCAAGAACTGAGCCAATGCTTTATACAGCAGTAATATTACATCCCTGTCCCGTGAGTCCAGGCTTCTGTTAATACACAACAATATCCTGCTTGCCTTAGAGGCAGCTGATTGACATTGTGCTGTTCTGCAGTCTATGATCTACAAGTACGCAAAATCCTTCTCAACAAGCGATTCTCCCAGTTTTTCTCCCCCTAGGACATATGATGCCTGCAGATTATTTGTACCCAGATGCAGAACCTTACATTTAACCACATTGAACCTCATTTGCCAAGTCAATGCCCAAACACTCAGTGTGTCCATGTCTGCTTGTACTTTACAAACATCTTTCATAGATTGCACTACACTACATAGCTTGGTGTTATCTGCAAAACATAGAAACAGCTATTAATCCCCTCCACTATATCGTTAATAAATACACTGAATAAAAGAGGACCCAATACTTTTATTCTTATAACCAGGGACCATTCAGAGTAGGAATAATTTACCACCACTCTCTGCACATGATCCGATAGCCAGTTTTTTATCCAATTACACACTGTTATTTCTAACCCAACAGATTTTAATTTACCCAACAAACGCTTATGAGAGGCAGTGACAAACGCCTTTGCAAAGTCTAAAAACACAATATCCACAGCTGCCCCGCTATCCAGACTTCTACTCACCTTTTCATAAAAACAGATCAGATTGGTCTGACATCTTCTGTCCTTAGTAAAACTCCACTGGTGGAGCCCAAGAACCAACTCTACTAATGACCTTCAAGAATCAACTACACTGGTCCTTTTGGGTTTCTGAGTTTAAATCTAACCAGAGGATGACATTTATAAAATGTTCTTATGTTCTCCGTGTTTGCCTGAGTTTTCTCTCTCACTCCAAAAATATACTAATGAGTTATTTGAAATTTAATTGAGCTGAAATAGACAAATAAAATGTTAAACTAAAAAGAAGTAAATGTTTCTATACTTTGATATAACATTTATAATACCTTTTTCTTTAGATTCTCAAAGAATTATTGATTTTTATATACCTGAAATGATAAGTGAAGAACCCATCACTATACGATGTGCCACAATACACACCTGCCGCTCCAATCCTCCTACTCTAAAATGGAACAAGCCTGGTTGGGTTAAGAAGAAGTCAGTGCAAGTTTCTGGGGGATCCTGGAGAGAAGAATCAGAATTGACTTATATTCCTTTAAATGAGGATGATGGGAGTCCTGTTCAGTGCATGGCTACATATCCTAATGGACATAAAGCTGAGAGATCAGGAACCCTGAACATTGGCTGTACGTACCATAGGTGACTAGGTACAATGACAATGTATACTCACAGAAAAAATAAATATATGTACGGGATTTGAAAATTAAGAAAAAATCACAGAAAAATATACAAAATGCACTCTAAAATATAACTTTTAATACTTATCACTTAAAAATACACATATCCAGTATTAATGTCATTTAACATCCTACAACCCAAACTGGAGGAAAAAATGTATGTATCAAAAAGGGCGGCCACCACTGGAGGGCTTTCCCTATACAGCCCTAACACATGTACAGCTCTAACGGTGGTCACCAAATACCTTTCCAAAACACAATTTTTTTCCAAATAACTATACCACATAAGTAGTACAGTGCTTAAAATAGATACAGATGTTTGATAAAGTAGTTCTTACTGTCCTTATATGTAAGAGTCACATTCCGACCCGTTTCCGCCTCCAAATAGACAGAGGGATCACATAGGACCAAACTCCAAGATGCGGAGCATTCCACCAGCTGGTAGGTAGTGAGGTGTTGTAGGATGTTAAATGACATTAATACTGGATATGTGTATTTTTAATTGATAAGTATTAAAAGTTATATTTTAGAGTGGATTTTGTACATTTTTCTGTGATTTTTTACAATGACAATGTATAAGGAAACAGTTAAGGAACTAGCAATTGTTTTTTTTTTTTTTTTTTTAATACCTTTATTCCAAAAGCCAGAACTTTTTATGTTTTACTCAAGGTGACATTCTCAGGGTTTTGGTTTTTAACAGTTACATATTTTAACAGCACAAAATATATAATGCATTGAACAGTTTTTATTAATATTTTTTAGTGGGAAGAAAAAAAAACAGCTTTTTTTTCAAATCTTAAGTGGGCTGTTTGTGATCATGTTTGAATTTGTATTGGTATTTTTTGGGGGGGTAAATATATCTTATCTATTAGCTTGTATTTACAGTGCCTTGCGAAAGTATTCGGCCCCCTTTAAATTTCCAACCTTTTGCCACATTTCAGGCTTCAAACATAAAAATATAACATTTTAATTTTTTTTGGTGAAGAATCAGCAACCAGTGGGACACAATTGTGAAGTGGAACAAAATTTATTGGTTATTTTAAAGTTTTGTAAAAAATAAAAAACTGAAAAGTGGGGCGTGCAAAATTATTCGGCAAATAAATAAATACAAATAAACCTCAATCATGTATGTGCACTGATAAAGAGAAAAAAAAAAATCCACGGGGTTTACTGCAGGAATTTGAACCTAGGACCCTTGTGCTGTGTGGCAAAAACTTCACCACTGAGCTACATTGCAGCTACTTGCAACACTTTACATAAACAGACCTTTGTTTGACTAGAGTGAACACATTGTGGGGAAAGACATGGTGATGTCATCCTTATGGGTCACATGATATGCAGTTCAAACAATTGACACAAACCCCCTTCTGAGCACACTAAACAAACTGAAGAGAGAATAGAGGACTTGAAATTCTTTTTTTTACCTTAAATCTGCACTTGGTTGAAGGCCCAGGACTAAGCATTGCCACACAACTTTGGAGTGTGGTCTTGAACAGTTTAATATGCAAATCACTAACGTTGGTTTCCTACAGTTTTATATTTGCATAATGCATTTTTCATTGCTCCCTTTCATTTAATTCCTCAGATTCTCCTAAGAATGTGACTGTCGCCATCATTGGGAAGGATGTGATGGAAGGAAGTGATGTGACGTTACAATGTAACAGCTTCTCCAAGCCTGATGTAGATGAGTATGAATGGTACAAAGGGGAAACCAAATTACCAGACAGAGGACGGGAGATGACAGTGAGGAATGTGACCAGGGACACGGAGCCCTATTCCTGTGCTGCAATAAATACTGTGGGAAGAGGAGAGTCAGCCATGATAGTGATACCACTACTGTGTACGTATACAGCCAGGGGGAAAACAAGTAGAGCAATGTGTATATTGTGTATTATTCAAATTTTTTTTACATATAATGTGAAAAATATTTATTGAGCAATAATATAACTACTACTACTAATTATAATAACAATAAAGTAACAACTACTACTAATAGTAATTATTATTATTAGTAGTAGTTGTTGTTGTTGCTGTTATGTAACAACAGCAACAAAACAACAACAATAATAATAATAATAATAATAATAATAATAATAATAACTATTATTGTTATTATTATTAAGAATATTTTTATATTACTACTACTATTAACTACTACTACTACTACTACTACTACTACTACTACTACTACTACTATTATTACTACTACTACTATTACTAATAATAATAATAATAATAATAATATATAATAATATAATTAAATATAATAATACTTTTTTGTTTATATGGTGCCAACATATTCCACAGCACTTTACTATTCAAGATAAGAACTAATAATAATAATAATAATAATAATAATAATAATAATAATAATAATAATAATAGTAATAATATACTATTAAAATAATAACAGAAACATAGATAGTCAAAGGACTGTAAGTACAGTATAAATGATCTGTATGAATCTAGGGGTTGTATATCAAAAAACTCTGTGTATGAATGGACTGTATGAGTTGAAAGACTATGGGGAAAATTTATTAAAGTGTTTGTGCCTATAATCTACTTTGAGACAGATTAGTTGTTTTAGCCACTTTTTATGTAAGAGTTTATACCTATATTTTAGACCTTTTTTGCATTCTGTAATTTTCCACTGTTATTTGGACGTCCATATGAGCCCCATTTACAGAAGGAAACAACCACTTATGGGGACATTAGTCACTGAGAGGGCTAAGACCCAGCAGCTCTGCCATGTCAGGGGTGTTTTTACCAGGTCTAGTAGAGGTAGCAGCAGTGTACTTCTAAAATGCAATGATGATTTTTGTGATTATATATGTTATTATGATTGTTATATGGATGAGACTTGGTAAAAGATAAAGCTTTATTATAAGGATTATAACCTAAAATGCAACAAAATGTCCCAAAATTGGACATTTTCCAGACTATCTGGTCTAAATATTACACAGTTTAATAAATCTGCCACTTTGTATATGTAAGACTTTATGTATCAAAGGTATCTCTTCCTCCAAGGTCTAGAAGTATCTGAGGACAAAAGAGACTCTTGGTCTGCAGGATACACAGAATTCATCACATTCATCATATTTCCTTCCATAGATCCTCCTAAGAAAGTGACTGTCACCGTCATTGGGAAGGATGAAGTGATGGAAGGAAGTGATGTGAGGTTACAATGTAACAGCTTCTCCAAGCCTGATGTAGATGAGTATGAATGGTACAAAGGGAAAACCAAATTACCAGACAGAGCACGGGAAATAACAGTGAGGAACGTGACCTGGGACACGGAGCCCTATTCCTGTGCTGCAAGAAATGCTGTGGGTAGAGGAGAATCCACCCTGACAGAGATACCTGTACTGTGTATGTATACAGCCAGGGGTAAAACCAGCAGAGCAATTCGTATAATGTGTCTATTGTGTATTATTATTCCCAATATATATATATATATATAAGTATGCCATATATGAGATGATCAGTTGACTTATTTGTTTATTTTGGGTCATTGACTTCTTACAGAACCCAAGGTATCTTTAAATTCAGGTCGAAGTAAAGTTTGATGAGAATCTGAGGGCTTTCATCCAGGTCAGCCAGCAATATCTGCCAAAAATTTGACTAAACTAAACTAAATTTAGGCTAGGTATTTTTTTTTTTTTACTGGTTTTGAGCAAGTTTATTCACTCAGTCCCTGGGCTTCCGATCTCATGGTGCAGTCGCTCCAACATCACTTCTATCTGATGTTACTTCCTGCCCAAAGCAACAATCAAGGATTGTTTTCACCATGTTGTTTCACAGACGCAGCTCTTCAAAACCAGCCCCAGGCTCACACTTCCAGTCTTTTCTAATTGTGGCAAAAAAAGAGATTTGTTTCTGGCGGCTTGCTAAGTAACGTTCACTTCATGAGTTTGTGCTCTGTTTTTACAGTTATGCAGTAAAATGATGAAAACTTGTCCACCTGAAGTCACCACAAGGGGGAGCTTATTAGCTCACTGAAGACTGATTTATTACTGAGCCTATTGAGAACTATATAAAGTGTGCTCAGACTTATGGAAACTGCAGATAGTCAGAACTGTGCAATTTAACAGAGAAGAGTTTGATTCAAATAAATATGTTTCTGTTGTGTGTGCAAATTTAATTTTGAAAAAATTGTAGAGCTTCAACCTTTTTTTTTTTTTTTGAGCAGAAAAACTGGAGTCCCCTCACAGTGAAGAACAAAGGGTGAATTCCCTGCAAAGCGTGATTTCCTCAGCAAAACCGTCCTGATGTCCTCACTACACCGGGATGAAGGGAGGGGTTATATTACACAATGAGCCCCGGGAAGGATTTGACCATAGACACCATGGGGAAAGGGCGACGGGCATTTTATTCATGTATCGCTCACAAACTGCGGGAACTCCCCCTCGGAAGAGATCCCATAAAAACGTTAGTGGTTTTTAATGAAAATTTTAAAAAGGGCCCCCTAGTGACTAATAAATGAGCAAGAACTTAAGAGAAGGATCTAAGGACTCTGTAAAACATATTGTGATGCCATCAACCAGAGAAGAGTACTTTCTAGATTTAGTAATTTACAAATTAGAATATCTAATGTTTAGGGGGAAGATCACCAATGTTTAGGGCTACTTTGAGTTATGCCTAAAGGGATATTTCATACATTGTAAGGAAGAAGCCGGTAACTATGGGTAAAGTAATAACTACAGCCTAGTTAGTAGAGAAGAGATGGTAACTACAGGCCAAGTAGTAAAAAAGGAGCCAGTAACTACAAGACAATTAGTAGAGAAGACGTCGATAACTACAGACCAGATAGTAGAGAAAAAGCCATTAATTACAGGCACAGTAGTAGAGAAAGAGCTGGTAACTACAGGCAAGTTAGAGAGAAAAAAAATGATAGCTACCCCCCCAATTGGTGGAAAAAAACCCCAGTAACTCAGAAAAGTTAGTACAAAAGGGGAGCCAGTAATACAACAGTTAGTGGGAAAGAAGTCAGTAGCTAGGGGCTATTTAAAAAAAAAGCCCAAACCATAATCAGATTATTGGTAAAAAAAGCTGTTAATAAAGGCCCAATTAGTAGAGGAAGGCTGATAACTACAGACCAGTTAGTAGAGAAGAAGTCATGTTAAGGGCTAGTTAATTGGGAAATAAGCCATAACTCAGCCCGTTAATAGTAAAGAAAGTGGGCAACTAAGGCCAATGTAGAGAAGAACCCAGAAACCCAAAGATAATTGCGGGGGGGGGAAAAAAGAAGCTGGAAACAAAGAAAAGTTAGAAGGGAAAGTAGTGGTAAACACAGGTCAGTTAGTAGAGAAGAAGTTGTAGAGAAGAAATCCATTGGAGACTTTTAAAAGTAAAAACTATTTTTTCTGATGTCTTACAGGTAATAAGGTGGATTTAACTCTGATTTTTGGGATCGTTGCTGGAGTTTCTATTTTGTTTCCTTTTATTCTATTCATCTACTTTTGTTTGAGGTAATTAAGAAGAGATGAAGAGAGTCAGTTAGAAAAGAAATTTAGAAGGACAATAGTTCAATAGTTTACTATCTATCATCTATCATTTTAATTTTTTCTATCTATTATCTATTATCTATCTTCTTCTTTTTGTTGTCTTTTTCTGGTTGTTTCTGTCTATTATCTATTTTCTATCTATCTATCTATCTATCTATCTATTATCTATCATCTTCTTGCTATTTTTTTTTTTTTATTTACTTCTATTTTCTTTTTAAATTAATCTTTCTATCTATCTAATTATCTATCTTATTCTATCTATCTATCTATCTACTACTACTATCTATTATCTAGCTAGCTTTTAATTAGCTGCTACCCTTCTGTCGCTATTCCATATCTATCTGTCTTTTTCTTTTCTGACTGTCTATCTTTTCTGTTGGCTATTCTTTCTTTTTTTTATCTATCATTTATTTCTAATCTATTACTATTTTCTATCTTAAATCTTCTATTATATACCCCATCTTTTTTTTAAAATTTTTTTGTATCTTTACGGAATCTTTTTCATTGATATAATGACTCTTCAGTTCTACAAGATCAGGTCTCAGTCGTGTCGTAAAGAACCAGAAACTGATTTTATCATTTTATTAGACACATCCGCAGGTCGGTCTCCAATAAACACACATCTCCTGCTACCGGGAATCTCTCCAATGTGAGTGCTTTGTATTTGGAGTCCTGCCTTACTGTTGTATCTTTTTCCTGTATATCAGAGAATAAAAATGTCAGAAAGTATCACATCACGTACACCAGCATTCTGTCATAGAAAAACTGCTAGTTTTTGGCCAAACCTTGTGTGTGTCTTTTAATTAATTTTCCGACACTCTTGCCACCTTTATAAAAAGCTGGTGAAGCTGCCCCATAGTCCAACACTTTCACTATATAGTAATTTACACCAGATAGAGGCTGTCATAGATTTCTCAATCAGCCGTGTAGACACAGAACAATGTGGCAAATGAATTTACAGACTTATTAAGAGATTTGTCGCATGTGCTGGTGATGATTTCATTAATATCAGAACATGAATCATTGCTACTAATGAACTTAAAAACGTACAGATATCCAGCTCCAATCCAGGGAAGGTTAACATTTTTTTAGTTTATTTCATATTCAGATTAAAAGCGTACATGCAAATAACCCACACAAAAAAAACCCTAACGCTTTTCAGAAAAAAGATCCTTTATTCATTGCTAACTAAACAATTTAAATCCACCTTTATATAGGGCATCCCGGGCATGTGTTGAAAATTTCACGGGGAAAAGGGAATATTAACCCTTGTGACAGAGAACCAAAAAAATATTCCCAAAAGTACTGATAACACCCTTTAAAAACTATAGACATAAAAGATAACTGCTGGTGCCAATGTATCAATAATGGTACATAATATCATGTCTCTTATTAAGCCCACGGGAAATACTTTACCTAATTGATAAATCCACCAGGTTTTTGTTTAAAGTTTTTTTCTTTTGGTCACCACCTCTTGTTGGCAAAAAAAACGCGTTCTATTCCAGAAAAACTAAAACCTGACACATCCCTATCATGTTTTCAATGAATGTTTGAAGCCTTAGACATCCAAGGTTAAAGGTATCTTAACTCAAAAAGAAAAGGGGCAAATTCTCACTTTTAAAGCCGTAGTGGTATGCCAACATACTGAAGACTACAAAGTGCAAGTGATTAAATATACTGTAAATTTTTTTGTATTGAATTTATGTACGATGCAATTAAAAAGTTTTGCCATCGCCATGGAAGTAAAAGTTTTAGTAATCTTCTTTATGTTTACAAATACAAGTGAATGCCAATTTATAAGAGTCTTTGTGAAAGCCAGCAGGGTCATCATTACAGCTTCAATTGATATAAACTTGGAGAAACTAACGGACCAAAAGTGGTACCTCTTTTTGGAAAAAACTTTATCTGATTTTTTCCCGCAACTCCCCCATGTTACTTTGTGACACAAAATAGGTAGATTCCTCTTAAATAATAGGGGACCAAATTTCTTTGAATTGGGGACTTACTTAAAAGGAAAAACAACTTTATTAGATAATGTTTTACTTTTTCGAATTTTATAAAGGTTTTTTCCTGAGATAAAAGAGCAACCTTTTTTCGGGCTCTATCAGCTCCAAAGGGGGATAACCTCTCTGGGGCAAGGTCGTCACATGTTTTCCTTTTTTAAATTTTGAAAATTTATCTTCTATGGAGCAATGTCTTTTCCATTCTTATAAAATTCTCCTATGGGAAATTTTTTTTTACATGCGAAGGATGACCGACTTAGTTTAAGGGTGGGGTTTCTTCAGTAGGTTTGGATATGGCAAGTACATCGATTTTTCGATGTAAACACCCAACAAAGTTCATCCAAAAATTAACTTGATTAAATGTCATTTCCCACTGTAAATGTAAGTTCAATGTCATTGGGATTAATGTAACGATTGAATAGGGCTGCCTCAGACTCCGAACCCCCCCATACCAGGGGCGGTGTCTATTTAAAGACTGTAACCAACTGATTGGGGGAAAGGGACGGATTGTCTGAAGAAAAACGAAATCTCTCCCCAAGCCCACATAAAAATGTTTGCGAGGGAGGGGGGAAAAACTTAGTCCCAATAAGAGCCCTGGGACTGTAGGTAAAAAGTTTGTTCAAACTAAAGTAATTTTATTTTAGTAAGGAATCTGCCTGCCAAAATGACAAACTGATTAAGTTTCTAGAATGAGGACAAAGGGCCTTAGATGTAATTTAAATAATGTATAGCCAAATCATGTGGGGATTGAAAGGGGGAAAATGCTTACCCCGTCCAAATTTAAACCCAAAAACAAAATATGGCCCAAAAGCACCTGTGACATGTTAGCAACCAACTTTTTGAATCCCTATAAACCCGGGGAAAACTACAACAAGAGGTTGTAAGATGGTATCAATCCGGCTCCCAGGGATTCACCCAAGGATCCGATGCCCGCCACAATGGGTCGCATGGGTGGAGGGAAGCAGTTTTAATGCGTTTTGGGAAATGAGTGAAAAATAGGACAAATGGGATGCTCCACCTACAACTTTTCTGCCAATGAGACAGAAAAGCAAAAAAAAAAACTTCTGTTTTCCCGAGCATTTTCTAACAATTTAGTTTTAAATTTTTTTACACTTGCCCCCCATGTGGGTCCGAACTGGGTCCACCAGTGTGTACACCCCCCAGCCCTTAAAGGTAGACTGGGGATACGCCAATGCCCAGTCAGCCTTTTTGCTGACCCTTATTACAGAAAGGGGAAATCCGGGGGGGAACATGGGGAGTAAGCACCCCACCGCTCTCTATGCTTTCTCCCAATGAAAAGGTGCCCTGGGGGCTGGAAAGCCATACTAACATAAAACTAAAAGTAGTCACGTCTGTACTGCCGACCCTATTAATACTGGGGCCCCTCACTCCCCCAGGCTCCCCACCTTGTTTCGTGGGGATGTGTCTTGCTTTCCCAAAAAAATCCCCAGAATCTGGTGGGATATATCGCCATTGCAGACTATTCCGGGCGGCCCTTTCAATAAAAAATATTAAAATTTTATAATTATTATATAATATAAATTTAAAAATATATATTATATATATATATTTATATAAAATTATATAATAATAATTTTAAATACATTAAAATTCATTTTTATTCCCTTACCATTACTTCTTTAAATTATTTTTTTATTTTTAAAATCACAAAAACGAAAGGGAAAAAATAATAGAAGAAAATCAGTATGAAAATATCCACCGTCATGACAACGCTCATCCTGATTCAAAGGGATCAATGTAAGTTTCTACTGCAACTTTGACATCCAACTGTGTCTCCTCCAAGAACATATTCTCTCAGCCTAACACATAAAAATGAATAAAAAGAAAGAGTAGGCGATGACCAAACCCACCGATCAGATTTTAAAGAATAGATGGAGTAAATAACTGCACAACCCCCTTTTTGGAAAACCCATACAAAATTGGGGTTTGGCATAATTATGATATGGGGAAAGTTTTCGGGGTATTCTCTGGGCCCCTCATCCATGTGGGAAAAAGGGCTTCACTCAATTTAAAGGGTTTGGATCATCCTTGCAGATCAATAAAACCCCTACATGCTGATTGACCTTTTTCTTTCCAAAATCCCCCAACCTGCTGGCCCCCACAGAAACATGGTCCAGCAATCTGACAACCCCCTTTCCCCTTTCCCCTTAAATGGTGGGCTACACTTCACCCAACCCCCCAGACCTGAGAAAGGCCGGGTGGAGGAGTTGGCATACTTCTCTTCCACACTGCACTTATCAGGTCCCTTCCCGCCCCCCCCTTTACTTCCCTCCTTTTTGGTCCACACCTTCGAAAACCCTTTTAACATTTTCCATCAGGATCGCATTGTCACAGACCCCTGGCTCTCCCCGCCAGTTTCTGGATCATTTTGCCGCTGGCTCCCACACTTCTCTCTTCTGAAAACCCCCCTCTCATCATGGGGTGATTTCAACATCCCCATTGATGACCCCCCCCTGTCCCTTCTGCCCACTTTTTTTTCATTAACCCCCTCTCATGGGCCTCTTGCAGTTTACTGACTCCCCAACCCCAAAGGATGGGAAACTCTTGGATCTGGTCTTCTGTCATTTTCCAAAATTTTTAACTTCACAATTTCCCTTTTGCTCTTTTGCCCCAACCCCTTATTTTTCCTTCATTTTCACTAATTTTCAGCCCTTTTCTGGACAAAACCCGCCCATATCCATACGGAATACCGCTCAATAAATAAATCAGGAACTCACAGCACCATACTCCTCACTGCCCCCATTTTTCTCCCTCTTTTCCCCCCCTCCAGACCAGGGTGTCAAACGTTACAAATTTAAATTCTACAAACCCCAACTGGGCTTTTGGCACACTCACAAATCGCAAACCCCCAAGTCAGACGCCCCCCGCAGCCCTTTTTGGAAACCTAAGACTGTTTTTTGGGGGGATGTTTGGGGGTGTGTGCCCGACGCTGTGGGGAAATTAAAAACCCCAAGACTTTCTTTACAAATTATTGGACTTATACATGCCCTTCACTGCCCAAACAAAAATAATTTCCCCCCTATCTCCACACTACACAACAACCCAAAAAGTTTTGAACCCTTAAAACCCCCCTTAGGGTAACGCAACTTACTTCCCTTGTGAAGACCTTACCATTAAAAAACAAAATTTAAATATCCGGCTAAACATATCTCAGTCCCAAATAATACCCATCCTGGGCCCCCCAGCACGTCCTCAAATTTCTCGCAGCCCTTCCCCCGAGACAGAGGAAGAAGGGGAAAATTCTCCTGTTGCTCGTCCCACCACCAGCTATACTGAACCCCGTCCATCCCCCCTCGTCCAGTCTCTTTCTCCCGCTGTCCTCTCTCCCTTCTGCTATCTGTAACCTCTCCTTCCACGGGATTTTTTTTTTCTTCCTTCAAACACGCCTCATAACCCCCCCTTTTCTAAAAAAGCCCTTCTGGACCCGCCTTGCTGATAACTACCGACCGTCTCTAACCCGCCCTTCATCTCCCAAATTCCTGGAAGCTTGTCTCTCTCGCCTAATCCCTATCTCTTGTTAATCTCTTTTGACCCGCTGCAATCAGGTTTCCGCACCCTCACTCCACGGAAACTGCTTAGTTAAGTCTCAAATGACCTCCAACAGCAAAATCTAGGTAAAAAATATCTTTTTTTTGCTTCTCTTTGGGCTTCTGCGCTTTGACACTGTGGATCACCAACTTTCCTCAGCATGCTCAACCCCATTGGCCTCCAGGGCACCCCCCTCGTTGGTTCTCGTCCTCCTCTTGACCCCTCCTTTAGTTTTCTCGTTTTCTGGTTCCCCCTTCCTCTCCCTTTCCTTTTTTCTTTGGGGGTTTCCCCAGGGAAACATTTTGGTCCTCTCCTCTTTTTATTTACACAGCCCCCATTGGACAAAACCCTGTAGAAATTTGGGTTCCAGTACAACTCTATGCGGGGGTGAACCCAAAATTTTCACCCTCCCGTGGCATCACTCCAGCCTTGCACAAAACAACCCTACTGTCTGGCCCTGTTTGGGGCATCATGTCCTCTCTCCATCTGAAACTTTTAAACCCCACTAAGACTGAATTTTGTCTTTCCGCCATTTACTAACCAAACCCCCCCCTGTATTTTGTTCTGTATGTGGTACCACCATTTTTCCTAGGCAGCAGGCCCGCTGTTAGGGGTTTTATTTGGGTTTGATCTGACCTTCCCCAATATATTTAAAACCCTTGTCCCCCTCCCGTCACCCTGCCCCAAAGAATATCTCCAAAAAATCCGCCATTTCTACTGTGGAAAGACTCAAACTCTCATTATGCTCTTATTCTTTTTTTTTCGTCTTGATACTGGGAATCCGGTTATCGGGGTTCCCCTCTCTGCAAACTCTCCCCTCTCCAATCTGTCCCAAAAAGGGGAGCAAGGCCCCTTGTCTTTTCTCCGCCCTATACTATGCTGCCACCTGTGTCAGTCACGCACTGGTTCCCCCTCCAGTAAAAGGGGGTACCCGTATAAACTCAGCACTCTCACCTAAAGCTCTCCACAGCGCTGCTCCTCCCCCATTTCCTCCCTAGTCTTGTCACCGCCAAGTGCTCTCCGCTCTGCTGAGATATCAGGTTACACTCAACATCCGAACCTTCCCCTGCCCCCTCAGATTTTACCGTGCGGCACCAATTTTTCTGGAATATGCTACCGCGGGGGATAGGCCCTTCACAACCCTCACAGTTTTTAAGAGGGCCCTGAAAAACTCTTTTCGGTTTGGGCCCACCAAAATCCCTAATGCTATCACAACACATCGGGGACTCCCTGCACTTGGGATTTCCCGGCATTTTTTCTGTATATAGATGACAGTCTGGGTGGCAGGGTTTATCCTTTTTCATGTAAACCAACCCCCCTTTATGAAAATGGGGGGACCATTGAAACTTGGCACTTTTTAACCGTTGTTTTTTCCCCAACCCCCCATAATAGATTGTAAGCTCTCAAGCAGGGGCCCCCACCCTTGTGTCTCATTTGTAAGTACTTTTAAGTGTAATGTCTTAGTTTTACCCTTGAATTTGTAAAGTGCTGGGAATATGTTGGCGGTAAAAAAAAAAAAATTTTTATTATTATTATTTTATTATTATTTTTATTATTTTTATTATTATTATTGTCTCCTGTGGGGCAGATGGGATCTTCCAACAAGGCAATACAATATGTCACATGGCTAAAAATGTCCGACATTGGTTGGAAGAGTTTGGGGGGGGGGACGGGGGGGGGGGGGGGGAAAAAATACATGGGGGTAATTTAGAAAAATGGGATTTTGGGGCCTTTTTGAAAAATTGGGCCTTGTTGGTTATATGGACCCTCCAGAAGCTGTGAGATGCAGTCAACTCCAGATAACTGTGAAAACCTACCAGGACCTTATGGAGTCAAGCCCTGTTCATCTAGCAGCTACTTCAGATGGATATGGAAGTAACTCTGGATGTTAGCTGGTGGTCAAGATAATGGACTCAATTGATATATATGTATAGATATTAGTATCCATATATATCTATCCCCTGTACCTAATTTTTATAATAATATATATATATAAATTTAAAATTATATATTTAATAAATATTGAATTTTATTATATTAATATATTATAGAAAAATTTTTAATATTAATTATTTAGCATTGTGAGTACAATTATTATATGTTATGGGGACATGGGATAGATATATAGGAATACTAATATGGATAATATCTATGCATATATATCAATTGAGTCCATTATCATGGCCATCAGCTAACATCCATAATGTATAATAAATTTTTCAATTTAATATGTGTATATATGTATATATATGTACTACATAATTACGTGAATGCTCTGATTGTTTTGCACCACTGAACCAAATAGGATAAAAAACCATTACTTTTAGTAGAGATATCAGGTGACATGTATGAACGGGCCTGCGCCAGTATTCTGACGTACTTTGCGGCAATAAAGCTGCCGTAGCCCTGTTCTATAGATGTGTGAACAGTCGCACTCCAGTCAGCCCTGACACTTTGTAATGCACCAAACATGTGGGGGTGTTATGGGGGCATCACACAAGATATTTAGGTTTGGACACATTTATGAATGTGGGACGCCAAAAATAGACACATAACTGTCATAACAGCCAGACCAGGGTAAAGGTGGTGCCTGAGCCTGAGGCCAAAATTGTCACCAAATGTATGACCTGCAGAAGAACAGGTTCATACATTCTGGCGAGTTCTACTCTACTTTAAAACTGGCCTGACAGCACCAATGTTCATACATGTCACCCATTGTAAAATCCCATAGTACTCTGCTTTAGAGGGATATGTCTTTAAACACTTTAATTCAGGCCAGTTTACAAACAAATTGAATTATTATTATTATTATTATTATTATTATTATTATTATTATTTTAGGTCTTCAGTGGATTTGAACATTAAAGAGAATATTGTCATTTATAGCAACATTGAAGCACAGTAAGTGAAACCTACTCTGGGAACAGAAAGCCTCTATTTATAAAACAATATGAGCCCTATTATATAAAATAATGCACAGCATACCATCTGGGTTGAAAAGGCCACTGTGATAATTGAGGTAACACAGATTACTACTGATAAACCATGTGAAAACTGTATTTAAAATAAAACTCATCACTGGGAAAGGTCATTGGTACTTACTCAGGAGAAATAGCAAACATCACAGGAGATTGTAGAGACAGCTAAACCTGAACATTTACTAATGATACACATCAAAGGTATAGAACCAGTAATATTACTATAGTGTCAGCAAGATACATAAAATTCCATAATTGCAAAACGGACCCAATAAGGATATATATACCAGAAACTGTTATAATACTAAATGACTCAAACTTTCATGATAACTAACCTGACATTGGTACTGTCACCAAAGATTCCATCTTGACATCATACATACATTGTGGAGAAACCAGGATGTCATCTATGTAGCGCCACAAAATATATATCTAAGGGCCCTATAAAGTCTCCTGGTCCCCAATAATTATGTATTTTTGGCATCAGCGTGGGGAGCAAATTTGCAGAGGGAGCACTGGGCAATGAAACCCTTGAAATTATCATGATGACATGGGAGGGAAGATGGGACACTTTCTCTTCTTTTTATCCTGATGTAATGACTGTTGGGCCAGGAAAGCAGTCTACTTTATAAGTGGTGCAGGTCCATGCTCCAGTGACACTTCACCTATCACCAGAGATATCTACAGTCCCAAGCGCAGACTAGGACTATCCATGGATTGCTCACTTTTCAGGACCTAGGCTCAAAGAGAAAATGGGGGGAAGTAATTTACAGTGTAATATAAGGTTTTTATTGAGGCTTCTGTTCCCACATGACCCCCCACTTTGGAAGTAGTATGGTGTATACTGTATGTTCTTCCATAATTACCTCAATAGGGCTAGGAGATTATCTTCTGTTCCCATGGAACCCCCACTTTAGAAGTGGTATGGTCTATAAATGCTTTCATTACCACCTCATTGGGGCTAGCATATCCTCTTATGTTCCCATGTGACTCCCACTTTGGAAGTGCTTTGATCTATACATTCTTTCATTACTAACCTAATGGGGCAGGCAGATCCTCTTAAGTTCCCATGCACCCCCCACGTTGGAAGTATTATGGACTATACATTCTTCCATTATTACCTTAATGGGGCTAGGATATCCTTTTTTGATCCCACAGGACCACTACTTTAGAATTTGTATGATCTATATATACTTTCATTACCACCTCAATGGGGCTAACAGATCATCCTATGTTTCCCTGTGCCCTCCCTCCCACAGTTTGAAAGTGGTGTGGTCTATATATCCTTTTCTTACCACCTCAACAGGGCTAGCAGATCCTCTTATGTTCCCATGTGACCCCCTCTTACCTTGTTTTAGAAGAGTTTTGGTTTATACATTTTTTCATTACCACCTCAGTGGTGGTATCATCATGTTTTAATCTCATGTTGTTCTTTTTTGCAGGTCAAGTAGCCAATAAATTAATTAGAATATGTTGATATCTTCCATGTTCAACATGAACAGACATCTTCTTCTAGCAATAGCCATGAAGTCAATGTGGAAGATGCAACTTTGAGACATAAAAAAATGCTTTTGTGATGTGAAGATCATGTGATTGAGTTACTATTTCATTTAGCTATTACCGCTTCTATGAGATTGTGGGAAATCCAATGATTGCTCTACAATATGCTGATCACTTTAATTTTCTATGAGTCTCTATCTTGGCAAATTTTAATTTTACAAATTCTACAAATTATGTTGATATTTTAAATTAGAAATCTTCAAGTATGGGACAAAGCCTAGCACCCATAGACTGGAATAAATCATCAAGGATCAATGTTCAACTTTCACCATTAAATCTCCTGTATATGGCAATGGTTATATCAATATACAGATTTGTAGTACAGATCCCATAAAATGCAATTGAATTTCATGTAATAGTGGCAATCCACAAGAATCATTTGTGATATGCTGTTATATTATGATCCTATATTATGTTAAAAGCATTGAGTAAAGGAATGTTCTAAAGATAAGCAATATCCTGTATTGCTAGCATATGCCATTAAAGATGTCTCACCTCTAGGACCTGCACATATCTTGGGAAAGGGCTCAAGAAAGTGTCAGCTCAGAGTAGTGGGCTGGTCACACTTGCACTCAACTCTTCATTCTGCTCTGTGGGAGTTCCCAGTATAGGGGAGCACTGTGTTCTCCATTCTGTACTATAGGAGTTCCCAGTACAGGCAAGTGCTGTGTTCTCCATTCTGTTCTATAGGATTTCCCAGTACAGAGGAGCACTGTTTTCTCCATTCTGTTCTATGGGAGTTCCCAGTACAGGGGAGCACTGTGTTCTCTACATTCTCCCTTATGGGAGTTCCCGTACAGGGGAGCACTGTGTTCTCCATTCTGTTCTTTGGGAGGGTTCCCCGTACAGGGGAGCACTGTGTTCTCTATTCTGGTTCTATGGGGGGAGTTCCAGAACAGGGGGCGCTGTGTTCTCCATTCTGTTCTATGGGAGTTCCCAGTACAGGGGAGCACTGTGTTCTCCATTCTGTACTATGGGAGTTCCCAGTACAGGCAAGCGCTGTGTTTTCCATTCTGTTCTATAAGATTTCCCAGTACAGAGGAGCACTGTTTTCTCCATTCTGTTCTATGGGAGTTCCCAGTACAGAGGAGCATTGAGTTCTCCATTTTGTTCTATGAGAGTTTCCGGTACAGAGGGACGCTGTGTTCTCTTCATTCTGTTCTATGGGAGTTACCAGTACAGGGGGGTGCTGTTTTCTCTCCATTATGTTCTATGGGAATTACCAGTGCAGGGGAGATCTGTGTTCTCTATTCTGTACTATGGAAGTTTCTAGTAAGAGAGGCGTGGTGTTCTCTCCATTCTGTTCTATGAGAGTTCCCAGCACAGGGGATTGGTGTGTTCTCTCCATTCTGTTCTGTGGGAGTTCCCGGCACATGGGATTGGTATGTTATCTCCATTCTGTTCTAGGGGAGTTACCAGTACAGAGGAGTGCTGAGTTCTCAATTCTGTTCTATGGGAGTTCCCAGTACAGGGGAACTCTGTGTTCTCCATTCTGCTCTATGGGAGTTCCCAGTACAGTGGAGTACTGTGTTCTCCATTCTGTTCTGTGGGGGTTCCCAGTACAGGGAAGAACTGTGTTTGGCCACAGTTAGAACTCCCATAGAACAGAATGGAGCACTACCAATAAGAATATTGGGGCCATGAACAGCCAAAGTACCTGGGCCCCGACACATCCGTGGGGAGCCTGGCTGGAAAGGGCCCCCTACACATCTCTGCTGGGCCTGGCTGGAAAGGAGCTCGTGTGGGGTAATTTTACTGGCTATGAATAGTAATAGGGGCCCATGCTACTCAGCGAGGACCCGGCCTCCGAATCACAACTTAATACAACTTACAATACTTTGCTTAAGACTTACTTCCGCACTCTGAGTCTTTGACCGCCAGAGCCAGATCCTCCTCTCTCTGTGCACGGGATTTCTTCTGGCCAGGATGTCGTCGGGGGCCTTACTGATTTGATTTGCACACAGAGAGAGGAGAGCCCGAGTTTGGCGGTCACAGACTCACAGTGCACAAATAAGTCTTAACTAGTGTATTGTAAGTCATATTGAGCTGTGATTTGGAGGTCTGGCCCTCCCTGAGCAGCACAAGCCCTTATTGCTGTTCATAGCCAGCACATCAGCGCTGCACAGGCCTATGTCCAAGCTCTGAATTCCTTGTTTCCCCCATACGGCAGTATTTCCAGTACTGCCTTTATGGAGTCCATGGGTGCAGGTCCCAGAGGTGGCATATTCACCAACATGTCTTCAAAGCGCATGGTGAAAACACTCCTTTAATGGAATATGGGGTCTTGATTGACTGAAACACAGTCAATACTTGGAAATTTTTCTGCTTTTGCGGCAGGGAACAATGTAGTCTCTACATTTTGTGGTTTTTGAACTCTCCTTTTGTTCTGTCTTTTCTGGGATGTTTTAGGTTGATTTTATTAGGCTTCAATAAAGTAATCATTTCTATATCTACTTGGATGTGCACTTTGTTATAGTGTCTTTTTTTTGTTGTCTTTGTGCTATGTACATGTTGGTATATTATTATTATTATTATTATTATTATTATTATTATTATTATTATTATTATTATTATTATAATTATTATTATTATTAATAATAATTTATTTTAAAGCACCATTAATTCCAGGGCGCTATACATTCGAGGGAGTTACATACGTAACATAGGTCTAAGCAAAGTAGAATGGCTCAAGTACAATAGAGTCTCAGTGCCTAAAGAGAGGCCTAGGTGTGGAGGTATTCTAGTAGATATACTGTAAGATGATTATGATTGTAAAAGGGAAAATCAACCAGTAACCACCGAGAAGGTATGGAGTCAAGAAAAGGTGTAAGAGCAATGGAGTGGAGGCATTGCCAAGTCTGTTAACCAGACTTTACAATGTCTTAGAGGGCAGTGAGTTCCTGACACTCTCGGGAGCACATTTATTAAGGCCAGAATTCTGACTCAATTTATGCCAAAAGTAACGGTGTCCAAGCTTTACACCAAATTTATTGTGTGTTTTAGACAGTTTTAGACACTTCTGTGCCTCATCCAACAAAAAGGGTGTGGCATAGATAAAAGGGGTGAAGTTTTTTGAAAAATCGGTGGCTTAATGTGCACTTTTATGCTTTAAAAAAAAGTAAGCCAACTTATAAGTTTACACTGTCAAAGAGTTAGATGGTATTGATAAATCTGTCCCTCTTTGTCTATAATGAAAACGGTCTAATGCAGCAAAGGAACAGGCAAAAACAGTTTCCCCCCCAGTAGTATTGAAAGGGAACACGCAGAAGATTTTATTGCTATAAGCACCACCACAAAACGCTTACATTCACATCTTGTTCTATTTGAAGTATAAGATGGATAATATATTTACAGAGTCATTGTTCCTGTATACAGCATTCTACTAGACCGGTGAGGTGGATGTGGACTCCCTGCTGATGTCCCACTAGGAAATGTCCTCGGTCATATGGTCGTTGCTTAGGTGACAAAGTTCCGTGACGAGAAGTCAAGCTCGGCTCGATGTTCACAACGAGGTACCATGGAACGTGCTCTCAGAGGTGATGCTCGCACGGAGGACCATCTCAATGCCGATGCTCCAAAGACTGCGATATAGAGGATGATGCTCTCACAGACAGCAATCTAGAGGATAAGGCTCTGAAGGACCACCATCTCTATAATGATGCTCTCAAAGTCAGCGATCTTAACGATGATGTTCTCATGGACAGTGCATGCAAAGAACATCTACTCAAAGGTTGCTTCTGGAGAGAGACCCAAACATAGAACATAATACCAAAAAGTCAAAGGAATTGTATAATTTCATTAAATGGTCTTCAGAATAAAGGGACAGTGAAAACAAGCAACTTTGCAATTGGATGTCATTAGCAAAGCTGTCTTGCTTTCACAGTGTCCCTTATCTTCGTTTTCTGTAAACACAGCTCCCCAGTGCCGGTCGGATTCCTGCTCCTTTCATTTCATTGGCTGATGTTTCTACTAATTTACATTCTGTCTGACCCCCGGTCGTATTCATGGGAGTGTGCATTCCTGCCTCTCTCACTCAAAGTAAGGGACCGGCAACAGTTAATTTTGAATAGCCAGCAGAAACACAGAGGCACTGCACCTGCTTCTACAATCAGAAAACAGCAGAATTGTGTGTTGGTGCCTAATGCAAACATAGACGGAGCATTAGGCTGCCTCTCTCATTCAAAGTAAGGGACCAACAGCAATTTCACTCTGCACAGCAAGAAGAAACACAATAATACTGCAGGGCTTCTACAATCAGAAAACAGCAGAATTGTGCCTCGATGCCTAAATTCTCCTGCGTGTAAACATAGAAGGGATATCTGTGCTGCTCTGGAGGAGTTCATAGAAGACTGGATTCAACTGTAACAAACCTCCAGCTGTGAGAGGAGAAGAGATTAGTGCTCTGAGTTCATAGAAGATTGTCTAGACTGAATGCAAGCCTGTGGCATGTAAACATACTTGTTAAGGATGACATTAAAAATGTATCATGTGTCCCGATCTAAGGGATTTAAATTCTCAAATGGCTTTTTGGAAATAAGTCAGCTCGACCTGTACCTTAGTGATCTGCAATTAATATAGATTACTAGTGAAATTTGGTGCCACAAACAGAGCAATAAAAAATAATAAAAGCTACCTTCAATAAACTAATAACTATTTGTCAGTTTTAAAAAAAGGATAAGAAAATGTTGATCTCCTTAATTCCAAAAAAAGGCCAAGCTTCCGGAATAACTTTGTACCTAAATCAAGTGATGTGTTCTTAAATCTGATGTCATGCTTATGTAAATCAGAGGAATGCCCTCTATAAACGGTGTATAAATACAGGATGCTTTGACTAATAAATTATGCATTGATCTCAGAGAAATCCTGTCTTCTGTGCTCATTGCGTCATGACCCGGGTCAACCATCCCAAAATTTGGGAAACCATCCAATATACCTGAAAAGTGGGCAGCGTAAACATCTTGTGATCCAAAAATATGTGGGCGTAACTGGGTCTCACAAAGTTTTTCCGTCTATGTGTGATAGATAGCACATCAAATTGCATTACTTTAGGATTAGTACCACTCATAGTTCGTTTTCGCCCTTTTTTTCATGGTCTAGTGTGACGATGGCGCGCGGGTCTGTGTGCTGTACCATACACGTATAATTTAATGTGTGTCTAGCAGCCCGTGCCGGTGGACACCCCAGGTTTGCATTCGTATTCTTCAGAATATGTTTTTGTGTGCAGACACTTACGTAATTACTGGTGTACATTGATTTTATAAGCAATTTTTGGGTTTGGATGGGGTAGATCTCCATTTTGGGTTTTCTGTCAACCGCCCATCATCTCACAGGCTGTCATAAGAAGGGGCAGCTTGCAGGTTGGCGTATTTTTTTTTTTTTGATCTGTCTGATAATAATGGTAAGGCCGTCGGGTGACCCTGTGGAGGCCTATGATTGGAGAGACCCTGTAGAGGTAAAGATAGCATTAGAGGCTGCGCGCCCGATATTTTTGCAGGATCAACGTCTGAATGTCCCGGTGGGCAGCCTATAAACTTCTTTTGATCAAGAAATGATGTGAAGCCCCGGAGAGTCTCAAGTTTTTTCATGTGTGATTAGATTGGGATAAATGCTTCTTTGGGGATTTCCCGTTGTGTATTTTTCCTTATCAAATGGCCCACCCCGTGAGGCTGGAAGAAATTCAGTAAGACTGCCATTCTCGAGCCCGGCGGCTTCTGCAGAAGGTGGATCAGGACACCACAGACAAAAAACACCGGTGTACAAAGTAAGAAATCATTTAAGTTTCTTACACTTAACAAAACTTCTCTGTGTCTCCCTTTATCTACTCTACTGTATGCCGGACTTTGGGGTATGTTATAGACACATGTCTTGCTGTACATCCAGGGACTTATTGGTCAAGAACCATAGATAATCCTCGTGATACTTTAAAGTTGGTTTATTGGATTGGAGTATATGTGTGTTTCATGTCTGATTTGTCACAATATGTAAACTCTTGCGGCTAATAGAGGGTATAGAGAAAGGTTTTTTGGTTTTCTATTTGCCTGTCTGGTTTGGGGTTATTCACCCTATGGTTAGTATATAAATAATATGCAATAACACTAAGTTGAGTTTTATGTTAATTACCCTTTTTCTCACCCAAAGACCAAGGAGGGGTTTTGTGACGTGACCTCTGGTAGTACATGGCCAAGTCCTAATCATATTTGGTCTACACACCAAAACTGATGTTTGTGCACGGTTTAAAAAAAAATATTATATATTTACTATTATATATTTTGCAGTTGTAGGTTCAGCAAGGGTAGCCCCGGGAAATCGTAGCGTTCGAAAACGATTTGCAAAAAAAATGGAGGAAAATTTTGGAGGATTGGAGTGAGGAAAGAGAAAGGGTTACATAGGGAAGCATTCAGGAATCAGTCAGAGGGCAGAGAGGGAGAGATAGAGGAGAATAAGGGGAATAGGCTTTTGTTCTTGTAAAAAAAAAGAAAGAATTGGGTTTGTTTAAATGTTTGTCTGTTTTCTTTTCCTTTTCCTTTAAATTGTTGTAAAACCTGCAGAGTCTATTCATAGACTCTAAGGCCTCATTCACACGGCTTATTCTGCCGCATATTAGCGCCGTACTGCGCGCCGGATTTGCGCTTCAGTACGGCGCCAATCCGCGTAAGCAATTACGGTAACCACTGCTCTTATAGAGACAGTTGGAATCCGTCGATCCTCCCCGATCGGCCGAATCCGCCACGGGGGGAGAAAGTGACATGCACATTATTTACGGCGCGTACGCGGCCGTAAACAATGGCATATTGTCTTATGGTAGGCGGGAGCGGCACCCCCCCCGCCGTGCTCCGGCCCGCCCCCGCGCCCGCCCATTTGTTCACGCGGATTTGTGCACTCAATAAGGCGGCACAAATCCGTTCGGGAATAAGCCGTGTGAATACACGGCCCTAAAGGTCACTGTCACTTTAGCGTGGGAACGACCTTTATACCTCCGATGCTATTCACTGCCACACCTGTCTTTAAGGACACGGGGCCATAAATATACATGTTACATGTTTTCACATGAGGGTCCCTTGAATGATTATCTTGCTGAATGTTTGTATGAATTTGTATGAGGATTAAATAAATAAAATCCTTTTGACAAAACCCCCCCAAACAATAAGGACTCCAGTGGGTTGATAAAAGTAAAAAACACATAGTCACAGGGCTACAGTCCCCAAGTCACCCTCCCTTGGACCAATTTTTTTTTCTCAAACCCATACTTTCTATCTACCTCACTTTTTTGTTTGTTTTGTTTTGTCAGTGTCTGTCTACAAATTAAAAGGCAGGCATCACCACCGCCAGATGGGTGGTGAGGCATAGTCACTTAGCAAGGAAAGCTGGGATGCACGTGATATCGTTAGCCAGAGAAGGAAAATTGCGGCTCCTGGTAAAAGGGTTTCTGGCGAAGTTGCTAAAAAGTTTGGGGATGTTTAAAGTCCCACTCGACGCATCACTATGGGATTCTGCCCTAGTGAGACAAGTGGTGGCTGGCTCAGAGATTCATAAGTTATTTGATCAAGCCAGGATGGTGTGGGCAAGAGTAAGCGAAAGAAATGGAAAGAGAAGGTGTATGGTTGCAAGGAGGAAAATGAGGAAGGATTCAGGTAAAGAAAGACAGAAGACACGCCCAGAGATAGGAAAACATAGAAATTAGAAAGAGCACACCCCCATCTATACACCCTGTATGGTGGCTGTTCAGTAGGGAAAGTATGGGAAATGTGTATGTGGGCAACAGGAATCCCGACTTTATGAGATATGACTAGCCTGTGGAGAAGGACCGAGGCCAAGGCAGGAGAAGGCCCACAGGGATTGATATTCCTGTATATACACACAGAGTATTGAATTAATGATTCCCTCTAATCCCGCTATACATCTCCTGTTCTAAAACGAGTGAGGACTCTCTAACTACACAAGAGGGGATGAAATGAACATCTCTCAAACACTAAAATGCAAACAGGAAATGTTGATGGACGAGGCCACTTATGGGGTCACATCAACCCCTGGGCCCTCTCGCTTCCCGGACAGCGGGTACCATTGGTAAATACAGTAACTCAGTATAAACCGTGGACCCCACACAGATCAGATAAGCATTTACTCAAATATGCACCTATCCTTTTGTCTTCCAATGGCGTTTTAAAGGTGGATGTCTAGGTCTGTATCATACCTGTAAACTGTCCTGGTTGGATCTGGGAATCTTGTCTTGAAAGGGAAAATTGGTGAAGCCAGAGTGCGGCAGTTCTTGGTATAGACATAGAAAAAAGGTGGTCAGATCAGCACACTATAAGACTTATATGATGACAAATTATACCCGAACTGTACATCGGGCAGGACTTTTTAAGGGGTCTAGAAAAATGGTGCCGACAAAAGGTAGAGGAATCCACAATTTCCCTCTTAGATGTAGTGCAGGGTCCAAAAGACACATTGGACCAATTCTGGGGAAATTTAAAATTAAGATACAGGAATTATGGATATGAAGAAAAGGGGAGGGTGGGGGAGGAAATAACTATTCCATGGAGCTTTTATGACCCGGCCTTAAACCCACAGTCCGGACGAGGGATTCAAACGGGCAAAAAACCCCAGGGCTGGAGGACATGGCAATCATTGAACGTTAGTGCGTGTAGCTAAAGGGGTGGGAGTTAGACCAATAAGCCAAAAACCAATTCCCATACAGTATGTCTTGATGATACTGGAGACAAAAGCCAGTCAGGCAGAGAGCCAAGAGATGTTGGAATTGCAACCAGGACCGGGACATCAGAGGAGGCACAGTGAGACTCCCCCCTCCAGAACAGGACACAAGACCCCCCGACAGGACAAGACCCCCAGATAAGACAAAACAGGGAAAAAGAGAGGTTCCATCGGCTCCCAATGCACCATAGGAAATTGCACCCCGTACAACTCTTTCCCCTTAAGGCATCACAGCATGCAGGGCGCACAAGGGACTAATCACAGATAGTGCACCTTCCGAGTGGGAGAGGAAGTTCCTTTCCTGGTTGATCGGGAGGGGGGGGGGGCCTGCCAACACTTTCATTTGCCAGGAACATGTACACTTGTTCTGACTATCAGGATGACACTCTTCAGACTTCTCAAGGGTTTGAGGGGTTGGTCCAGGAGATGCCACTAACTAAACCATTGCCCTTGAAGCTAGCTGACCATACGATGACAAGACTTATAGTTAGTGATAAAGCACCTGTTAATTTGTTGGGGTTGGATGTGCTACAGGCCCTGCAGGCACACATCATCTATCAACCCAATGGTACTGTTGTATTAAAAACTGGAATCCCTGAAAAACATTTATGCAAAAATTATAGCATGCCTGGGCATGTATCTGACTCAGTTTGTCTCCCCACCTGATAATCTCGTTTGGATCAGGTTTCTGAATCACTGTGGGCAAATCAAACAATGACATAGGACTTATGCCAGATTCCTTCCAGTTGATAATACACTTGAACCAGGAGCAAAGCCCCTCTCAAAATAAGCAGTACCACTTTGAGTGCAGATCAGGAGGAGGCGATAGGAAAAAAATATAACAGGCATTGATAGTTCTGGGGCAATTGGAACCTACTTAAAGTCAGTGGCAACACTACCCTGTACCCAGTCAAAAAGAAAGGAAAAGAAAGGGGAAGGGGGGGCCCAGTAGTGACTTTACAGGATGGTTCAGGGACCTCAGAAGCAGTCAATGCGGGTCACTGAATTGCTAACCCAGTCGTGGCCAATCCCCCACACAATTTTTATCACAAATACCCATCACTGCTACATGGTTCACAGTCATTGATTCTTACTTATGCAATATTTTTCTGTCCAACTAACGCCCGAATGAATTTTTCCAGTATCTATTTGCTTTTAATTTCTGGGCCTCATCAATACAAATGGAAATTCTTGTACACACGGGGGGGCAAAATTCGCCCAACCTGTACACCAGATGCATTACAGATTGTTTTGCTGGATTGGGTCATCCAACATGATGGAGTGTACTATTGTGACTACATAAGGGATGAACCTATCCTTTGCACCCCCTCGAAGGAGGTATGTTGTAAGACCCCTTTACACTCCTACAAACACTTGGCTAGCAAAGGGGTGCATGGCTTCCGACAAGATTACAATTTTGTCAGAAAATGGGTTGTGTCTTTAGGGACATTGAATTCAGCAGGAGCCGGGCAAATTTGACCGAGGGACTAGAAAAAGGCAATGAGTAAGTTGAGCCCAACCATCAGGTGTCCAACAAACTCCGGACCTTCCTAGGGCTAGAGTATCATACTGCAGGCCCTGGTGAGATCATATCATTACTGAAGCAGCCCCTTTATGAATGTTTTACCCCTGACCCTTTCCAGTTGAACCCCAGAAGGCACTAGGGGGGCGGGGGGAAGTTTGGTTTTTTTTCTACTCACTAAAAAGTTGCAATCATTTCGCTCGAGCCTTAGGTTAACCCAGATTACACGTAAATGTTTCTTTACTGTTATGTATGGGATGAGGGGGCATGCAAAAAGGGTTTTTAGCCCAAAAAAACATGGTCCAACAAACAGGCCAGTGGACTATTACTCTGCAAGTACTGGATCCTTGTCGATAGTGGATCCCATCATGTGTCCGTAGCAGTGCAGCAGTTGCACTGCCTGTTTGGACAAGGCATCGAAAATAGTGCTGGATTATCCCGGCGACTATTTACACCCCACATGACCTGCCTACCATAATATCCTTATCAGGTCCAAGTCAAGCACATTTCTGTGGTAGACAACTCAGACTCCAATGTGCCCTGCTAACCCTTGCCCACGAATGTGACCCCGCAAAAGATGCAAGACATTGATCCAGCTACTTCTAATTGCCCATTGTCGTAGTAGTGGATGACAAAGGGGGGGAAGGGCAGGAGGGACACCACTATTTCTTCCGGGCTTATAGATGAATGGGTTAGAAAAAATCCATATTATGAACATGATTGCATAGCCTTATGGCACAGGAGACATCTGGATTTTCCACATGTTTTTGTGTGTACCTCTCACTAATTCCAGATGTTGAGTTTTTTTGTAGAAGCACGGTGAAGATGGACGGTTCTACACTGGGTATGCACGTTGGTCACACAAATGAGGTCCGTAAAAGATGAGCCGTTGTCGCCTACGTGCGGCCCAAACTAGCGGAGATCACCGCACTCGTTGAAGCACCTTAGAAGAGTCAAAAGAAAACGCAGCAACATATACACTGATTCCAGGTATGCTTTTGGGAATTTGCCCATGATTTACGGTCCCATATGGAAAGCAAGGGAATTTCCTTACAATCAGCAGGCAACTCCATAAACATGGGCACCTCAACAGCAATCTAATGGAGGCCTTACTGCCTTCCTAAGAGGTTGCCTAGTCAAGGTAAAAGCACACACAAAGCTCGAGCTCGCAGAATGATGGCACGTGTGGCAATGAGAGGGCCAGACAGAATAGCCAAGCTGGCAGCTTAGGAAACAAGGGTGGAGAGAGACAAGCTGCCCCAAGATACTGGGACAAGAACAAGATTGCCCCACAACACCCCCACTGATCATGATGCCACTGAGTTGCAAACGGGCCTAGACCTAGGTATCCTGGAATGCTCTGACCCGCAAATCACTTGGGAAGGAACTGGAAGGTCTGGTTCAAAGGGCTGGGAGCTCAAGGAACGTGGGAAGGTTCTGTGGAGGGTGGGATTGCGGGTATGCTTGCCCAGGTCCTTTTACTGCAAATGGTCCTTGGTGCTACTTGGTCCAACATACTGTCCTTCCAAAAATGCTATGTGTGCTCTAGCTCGAGAGAAACAATGGTTTGCTCCAGGATTCTACAACAGTTAGCTACCAGATTGCACAATCATGTCCCACAATGCATATAAACACAACCCAGGTAGAAGTAATTCAAGGTTACCCCAAAACATAACCCAAAGCTCTCTTTCCCATCTCCAACGTTTGCAATTGGATTTATACCAGCTACCTCAAAGGTAGGCACGTAATGAATATGTCCTTGTTTGTGGTAGATCTCTTCCAGGGTGGCAGAAGCTTCCTGATGCCATAAGCACTGCAAAAAAGCTACTGCAAAGAAAATCGCCTATGACAGAAGTCTTCTGCATGGATTTGGGGTCTATGTGAGACTTTGGAAAGTGACAGAGGTACCATTTCACGGGAGAATGGTAATGCAAACATGCCATGCAGATGTTAGGGGTAAGGTCAAAGCCTTCCACACCCCATATCAACCCAATCCAGTGGAAAAATAGAACGAATTATTAAATGGGGGACTCTGAATGTTAAAAATTCAAAAGGATAGTGAGGAGTTAGGAAAAACCTTGGACAGAGTGCTTGCCATATTAGCACCTCTTTTCTGTCAGGTATACACCAATGTGAAAACAAAAATTATCTCTTTTGAAGTACTATTTCGGGGTCAGCCCAAGGTTGGATTTTATTACTTCCCCACAAAACACTTACAGCTTCAATGTGACTCAGCCTCACTAGTTATTTCCAAAATCGGCACAAGAGTCTCTCTTATGTTACATAAACAGTCTATGAATTTAGTCCAGATCAGACAGCCAAGAGGGCTGTCTCGATTTCTCTTCAACACAGGTGATTGGAGTGGTTGTGAAAAGACATACCAGAAAACCACTAGAACCAAGATTGATGGTTCTTTCCAAGGTTCTCCTTACCACAGAGGACCTCAGTAAAACCTGAAGGGAAAGCCGAACTGGAGATTCTTGCGAGTCACTGTTAACTTCTGGAACGAAAGAATGATTTGATGCGTTGATGATGATGATATTCCCTTTTCAGCCTCAACGGAGGGGCTGGAACTGGTAATCTCAAAATGAGGATGTCGGTAACTATGTGGTTTAATCCTATAGGTTCATCAGCAACTTTTCTGTTTTGATTTTTGTAAGGTGGTACCATGTGAATGGGACCAAACTCTAGTGGGATAGGACAATGATAAATTGGTATACAGGATCCTGGGGCTGTAACTACATCTGTGTCACCAGGCCCCAGGCGAAATGAAAAACTGTAATTCTTGGTCAGATGCAGGTTGGAATACAGGGGATCCAGGGAGATACACTCCACAGGAAGCTACAAACCCAGGTTAGTCAGACTGGTGCACCCCTCTCAGAAAGGATAAGACTATTTTAAGGATCACCCCCAAATGGGATTTGTGATCCAGAAAAGCACTGATGGTAAGGCAGACCGCTGTACTCCCCATGTTATAAAATAAAATGACCCCCTCCCCACCAGAGATGAAGGCTATATGTATTAGGAATGTATGATCCCAACAAAGGGCTCAAACAAGGACCTTTTGGTTAAAGGCCTTACAAGAACCAGACAGAGGTGACATGGAGACCAGGAATCCCACTAACTCACCACTCACCATTTAGATTTCACTACGATTAGGAAGAAAGTGAATTATGAAGATTAATATATGCACTAGAAACAGGAAATACAGAAAGAAACGAGTGCGCTAAAATGGATGAGGTACACTGCCCTTTCAAAATAAGAACAAATTTGTTATCGCATGTGCAACAGCTAGGCCCACACTTAGGGACAATACACATTTAAAATGACGGATGGAACCCTAAACGGCTTTCATGCATCCTGTCCCTATACAACGCCTTCATAAGACCCTACAGAGATGATGTATGTAACATCTAGCACAAAAGTAGTCCAGCAGTTAAAAGTGGATCAGTTACTCCCTAGAGTTGTGGCTTATCCTGGGAACTACACTGTTTCCAAAGAACAGGAAATGGAAAGGTAGTGGAAATTTAAACCTCAGAATTTTGTGGAATATTTACCACTCTCATGCAGAACAAGGATTAAGGATGAGTATGAGGATAAATGTTTGTCAACCAGGAGTGTGGGCAAGACGAAGAACTGATTTATGGTGGTGTGTGTGAGATAGAAGTTAAGACCAAGATTATTGACAGAGTGGGTGGGTAGTTGTACTCTGGTGCATATACTTTTGCCATTCCAATAATCTCTTCAGACAAAATACATCTAGAATTAAACACGTTAAGTGTGAAGGGTTCAACTAGAGAGAAGAGAGAGATTGTACACAGATGGTCCTTGGACACAAAAGTTTATATAGGACAACATAGGAGTCCCCAGAAGGTGTGTCCGATAAATTCAGGCCAGGAAATCTGATAGCAGCCGGGTTTTGAATCAGTTCTCTTTTGGTGGGTTACAGTAATTAAGAATGTAAGATTGGAATAATTATAATCTATTATAATCAACAGAGATTTCATTAATTTTTACTAGAGATGCAATAAGTGGTTTAGCTGACCAGGATAGGGCCCACATCTTTGATGACATGGCAAAATAGGATGGCACTAGAATGCTTTTGGCAGAAAGGGGGAGGGTTTGCTAGATGTTCGGAACTGATTGTTGTACTTCTTCCAAATAATACAGCTCCTGACGGTAGTGTCACCAAGGCTTTGGAGTGAGGACTGAAAACCACTATATGAAGAACTTGCAGAAAAATTCTGGTATCGAAAAAAACCCCTTACAGACTGGTGGAAATCATGTTTGGAAAATGGGCCATCTAGTGTCCAGTTTGCTGATTTCAGTCGCAGTGGTCGCTTGCAATACTGATTACTTGTGGATGTTGCTGTATCCCTGTGCTCGAGGATTTCTCCGGAAGAATGGATTGATGCCGCATCCGTGATTAATACTATGTATGTGGAACATACCACCCTGTGAAGAATTGCCACGGAATCTACCAAAAATTTTAAGCTTTCTGGACGTTTCCCCTTGTGGTTTGTGATGTAGAAGTAACCACTTGTCTGAAACTGACCTATCCACCACCCATGACAAGGCATAAGGAGTACATGAACCCAGAGATAGCACCTTAAAGTATTAAGAGAAGCTTGAGTATCATAGACTTAGGGTATGTAGGGCACTTAGGGGTTTATCGGGGCCGCCCCTTTCGGGGCGATGACTCTGATTCACTTAGAAAGGGAAAGCATATAGGGAAAGATCAGGAGATCCATCAAGGGGGAGATGTCAGATGACAGACAATGGTACTTCATCCAAAAGGGGGGTTTTTGTTAAGGATGAAATTAAAAAGGTATTATTGTGTCCAGAGCTAAGGAGTTATTCTCAAATATGCTTCTACTCTTTGGTGTCAGCCGACCTGATACTCTAGAAGTAATCTACTTTAAATTGCACGATTCAAAGTGAACTTTGGTTGTCACAAACAGAGTTATAAAGGCTAATAAATGTTACCTTCAATAAAAATAAGTAATAAAACTAATAAACTGTTTTAGTTTCCAATAAAGGATAAAGGAAAAATGTTGACCTCTATTTTAAATCAAAATAAGGCAAAACGCTTCCGGAATAAATTTGTACCTAAATCAAGTGATGTGTTCTAAATCATATGTGATAATTGTAGATGCAAGTCAGAGGAACGCCCTTCTGTAACGGTGTATAAAATAGATGCTTCTACTAATATAAATTATGCATTGGTCTTCTCAGAGAACTCTGTCCTTCTGCTCAAGTTGCGTATGATCCGGATCACTCCATCCAATCTGGCTACCATCCAATATACCTGAGGGTCCCCCTTGAGAGACCGATCCTTATCAATATATACCCTTGTAATGATGTGCTATGCGCCTCAATAGGCGCATTGCATTATGGAGGTGCACAGTGCATCATTTTTAGGCGTTTTACAATGTGTCGTTCCCCCCCCCCCAGCCTATAATGCGCCTGGTTTTGGTGTATGACAGTTCCTTTACATCCAAAAGATGACGTCAAAAGTGGTTTTAGTGCAATATAGACCAAAAAACTGGCATTGGCGTGTTGGGAAATGTTGCCCTTTATGTCCATGTTCATTATATCACTAGAACTTGAACATGTTTCAGTAAACGGGTACAAAAAATTTTGTGTCAATGTCCAAATATATATGGACTAATTAGAGATGTAGACCAGGTGCAGTTGCTGCGTATCCAAAGAGTAAACATAGTAAAATTGATTCAGAGTGTGTGTATGTATAGTAGCAGAAGCCTGTTTTTACTTCTGCTACAATAACTAAACACACTAAGCTCTGCTACACTGGTTTGGCACTCGCAACTCTGCTACACAGGCTAAAGACAGGCAACCTTGCTACTGTTTACTGGCTTGGCACACTCATCTGTGCTTTACTGGCTTGGCACACTCAACACTGCTATACTGGCACACTCAGCCCTGCTACACTGGCTAGGCACATTTAACTCTGCTACACTGGTACACTTAACTCTGCTATATTTGTACACAAACTCTTGCTAAACACATTCAACTCTACTGCCTTCATGCTATTCACCTCCCTCACTCACCCCACTGGTATTCTTACTAAAGTAAGCAGCTGAGGGCTTTGTATGACTGAGGCAGGATTTCTGCAGACAACTGTCGGCATTGATTCAGTCTGTCCACTTTTATAGCAGGTGCACTGACAGGGATTCTAAACCAGCAGCCTAAGGCCATGTTCACACGGCTTAAAATGGGCCGTATTTCGGTCCGTAATTATGCGCCGAAGTGCGCAAATTACGGGCTGAAAACGGCCCATTCATTAAAGGTAATCCACAGTTCTCATAGAGAACTATGGATTACGTCTCCTATCCCTGCTCGGCAAATACGCCGGGCGGGGAGATAAGTGACAAATGAATTACCATCGGCGTATACGCGCTGCTGGTAATACAAGTCAATGGGCCGGCGAAGTGCCCGGGCCCCCCGCCCGCTCCACCCCCCGCCCCGTCCACACGGCGTAATTGGGGTGTGTAATTACGTTTCCCCCAGTTAAGCGTGTGAACATAGCCTTTAAAGGGCTTCTTAACCTCTTAAAGAGACCCGGGCGGGTTTTTCCTTTTTTTGGTTGACCACGTTTGTTTTTCCCTTCTCGCCTTTCCAGAGCCATAACTTTTTTGTTTTTCCATCTACATAGAAACATGAGGGCTTTTATTGTGCGGGACAAGATGTACTATCTAATGGTGTTATTCACTATACTATATAATATACAGGGAAACCGCAAAAAAATTCCAAGTGGGACAAATTGTGAAAAAAAACGTATTTCCGCCATGTTTGCGGGGTTTTGCTTTTAAGCCGTACAATCTTCGGTCAATACAATGTGTTTTCTGTATTCTAAAGGTTGATCTGCATCCGGCAATACCAAACATGTAGGGTTTCCGTTATGTTTTGGTACTGTAAAAAAATGGCAAACTTTTTCTATTTTTGAAATTTGCGCTACGGCGCCAGTTTGTGCGACCATTAACTTTTTTGTACTAACACCTACGGACGTCAGTGAGGGTGCATTTTTTGCAGGCTGAAGTGTACTTTTTATCGCTAGCAGTTTGGAATGGATGCGACTTTTTGATCACTTTTATTCCATTTTTTAAGTGACATAAAATGATAAAAAAAAAGCAATTTTGGCGTTTGGAATTTTTTTTCGTCTACGGTGTTCCGCGCACTGGATAAATGAGGTTATATTTTTATAGATCGGACTTTTTCAGTCGCGGCGATACCAAATATGTGTAACTCTGTTATTGTTTTATTGCTGTTATTTGTAAAATGGGAAAAGAGGGTTGATTTGAAATTTTAAATACTTTTTTTTTTGTACTGTAAAAAATTTAATTATTATTATTTTTTTTACTTTAACATTGAGGCCCCACCTATGGTACTTGACCACTAGGTGGCACAATTGTCAAAACAATCTTTAAAGCATTGCATAGGCAATGCATTAGAGTGTACCAAGGGTGGGGGGTTCCCCACTTCCTGCCGCGGAGGAAGTGGGGCAAACCAGGACATGGAAGTAACAGGAGCCTTCCCAAGGCTCCACACTTCCATGTCGTGGTCGGATCGGTTGCAGCTTTGCTGCGACGGTTTCCGATCACCCTGACGATCGGTGCGCGGCACTGATCGTCATTCATTCAGACGCCGCAGCCATCTTTGCCGCGGTATCTGATGGGTTAAACAGCGCGGGCGGGCGCGACACTGCCCGTTCGCGCTGTAACGGCCGAGTGTTAGCGGCGATTAGTCGCTAACACCCGGCGGCTGTGCGGGGGGGTCGCGGAGCGATCCCCCTGCAACGCCTCTGAGCGGCCCTGGGACGTACTCATACGCCCAGGGTCGTTAAGGGGTTAAACATGACGGCATGCTCTCTAGCTTCCTGGGATCTGTGAACTCAAGCATTCTTGGTTCACAGCTAGTAGGACTTCATTGTAACAGACAGGAGCCGTGCACAGTGTCTTATGTACACTGTGTGTCTCGCGGCACTTCTATTCAGAGTCATGTACAGACAATGAACAAAAGTGCTGTCAGACATGGCAGCCCCAAGAAAAACTAGTATTTGATATTAATTACTGTGTGAGTAATTGTTTTGTGGTGCTGGGCAGTAGGTTCAGATCACTGATAAAGAGGGACTTTCTGTGAGTTTAGGTAGTGGCCAGACGGCCTAGGATTTATTTTGTTGTGCTTTCTGTATACCTCCCAACTTTTAGAGACTGCAAAGAGGGACACATCAGGCCACACCTCTAACCACACCCAGTACATGACATCATACCATGCCACATCCCTTAACCTCGCCCAACCTTATGACATCAGACCAGGCCACGCCTCAAACCACACTCCACCTCACATAATCATGCCCCGCACCTTCAGCTGACCAGTGCCAACACAACAGCGGCGTTACTGGGTCTATAAATATGTATTTATATAAAGTAATGTATAAGCATAAATCCATACAAATTGCTGTAAGATAAAGTTCTGTGGAGGATACCTCTATATAATGGTCAAACAGTGACTGAATAATACCCCCACGTGATGGACTGGGGTCAGTATAGTGACCAGTGATGGACTGGGGTCAGTATAGTGACAGGTGATGGACTGGGGTCGTTACGGCGACACGTGATGGACTGGGGTCGCTACGGCGACAAGTGATTGACTGGGGTCATTATGACGACACGTGGTGGACTGAGGTCAGTATAGTGACATGTGATGGACTGGGGTCGTTACAGCGACACGTGATGGACTGGGGTCAGTATGGTGACACGTGATGGACTGGGGTCACTATGGCGACACATGATGGTCTGGGGTCTGTACGGTGACAAGTGATCGACTGGGGTCTGTATAGTGACACATGATGCACTGGGGTCAGTATGGCGACACGTGATGGACTGGGGTCAGCATAGCAACACATAATGGACTTGGGTCAGTACGGTGACACATGATGGGGGATGGGTCAGTATAGCGACACATAAGGGTCAGTACAGTAAAAAACATGATTGTGCAGCACCTGCCTCCTGAAACTGGGGCCCAGCAGTAGAACACTTAGCAGGGGGCAGGGGTTTTTGGGTTCTTACTTTGTGGTATTTGTGATGGAGTTGGCAAAGGAGAGCCCATGGCACATTTTTGGGGGGTTTTGCACTATTCATGACAGACGAGCTGCTGGAGACTCACTGACATGGAGGGGGGGGGACCAGAAACATTTCCCGCGTGCACCAATAGGAACCATCTGCTCAACTTAATATGCTGTGGCAGGAGGAGGGGTTGTGTGTGTTGTGGCAGCACGTACAAAAAAGGTGTGGCCAAACCAGGGGAGGGAAAGGCAAAAAATGAATACTCAGCTTGCTTGAAGTGCATTAAGCAGATGACCGCACTTATACTTTTAAAATAAAAAAATTTTTTTTTTTAAAATTCCCTTAAAAAATTTATAATACAGGGGAGGGGAGTTGTAATACAGCACCAGTGTACAGATGTGCAATCTGTTGACTGGTTTCGTATTACAACTTCCTACCTGTATTACACATTTTTAAAGGAAAATGAATTTTTTTTTTATTTTTAAAAAAATTAACTGCGGTCATCTGCTTTTGCTACTTCTAAGCAGCTGGGGTATATCTTTTATGCCTTTTCCTGCTGCTTCCTGAGGGTGAAGTGACTTTGGAGTCCCGTGCTCTGAAGCCCTTAAACAAGGTCTTTAATCTCATTATCAGTGAGCGACAATGACTGTTTTTCACTGCGCATAAAACCCTGGAGGGGGTGCGGTAAAACTCCCGTGTCCAGATTGGAGGGGACTTTAAGTTCCTGACTCGGGACTCCGGGACACACCCTCTGATTCATGAATGTCCCGCCCAAATCAGGACAGTTGGGAGGTATGCTTTCTGTACTTTCCTGCTGAAAAATAAAGATTGCTAAGGCCAGTTTAAAAATACAGCCCTAAGTTTGAGTGACATGTGATAGCCATCCATTCTATCAGGGAGTTCAACTGGTTTAGATATCTCCTACTATCTAAGGCAGTGTTCCCCAACTCCAGTCCTCAAGGCCCACCAACAGGTCTTGTTTCAGGAATTTTCCCCCAGAAGCCTGACATTAATGATATCACCCGTGCACTTTAAATTAAAAAACCCGTGCAAGGAAGGAAAAGTCAGAAAAAAAACCTGTTGGTGGGGCCTTGGGCGGAGTTTTGGGGACCCCTGTCTAAGGACGAAATTTTTAGCAATTGTTAATCTTATCCTTTTTTAAACCCGCACTTATATAAAGTTACCCTTTTAAAACCGCTATATTGGGGAAAAAAAACACCCTTGAAATTTAGGAAAAAGTGATGAGCGATTGTGTCAACTTCGTTTTTCGAGTTGATAGTCGATTTTCGACAATTATCATGAGATAGTCGATAATAGATTATCGCCGAGACCTTAAAAGTCAGGGGGGAAACAACAGCTTCATTCTTACACCCCCAAAAGGCGGAGAAGCTGGGAAATTTAAAATCCCCCAAAAGTCAAAAGGATACGTGCTACAC
>JAODAL010034901.1:0-43635 GCA_025379985.1 Phyllomedusa bahiana | reverse complement strand
TTTTTGCATCATTTTTTGCGCTAAAAGTTATTTTTTATTGCTACCAGTTTGAAATGCATGCGACTTTTGTTTTAAAATTTTTTCCAATTTTTTTTGGTTTCTAAAAATGCCAAAAAAACGCAATTTTTTTTTTTTTTCTTCTCGGCGTTCAGCATACAGCATAAATGATGTTATATTGTAATAGATCGGACTTTTTCAGATGCGACGATACCAAACATGTATAACTTTTTTATTATTTTATTTTTTTGTAAAATGGCAAAAGGGGGGGGGATTTGAACTTTTAATATATATTTTTTTTTTACTTTAAAACTTTTCTTTTGTTTACTGTACCTTTGATCTCCTAAGTGTTTTCCATAGGGGCCAATATTTCACAACCAAATGCATTGTTAGACAATGCATTAATTTAAAAAAAGATAGAGGTTTCCCCATTTCCGGGGGGAAAGTGGGGAAACAAAAAACATGGCATGTTTAAAGCCTTCAAAAAGGTTCCCCTGCCATGTAAATGTTTGAACCCCGTTTTTCCCTTGTGTGTCCCGATTGGAGTGAGAAATGGTGCGCACCACCATTGCTCATTCATTTAGACAATGCGGCAATCCTTGCCACGGCGTCTAGGGGTTTTAAACAATGGGGGATGTGGCATTTTCGTCCCGTACTGTAACCACCGGGGTTTTTGCTGGCAATTCGCTGCATTCCCCCCCAAAAATTCCCTTTTCCGGGACATGCGTACCCTTCCCTTGGGTTAGTAAGGGGGTTTAAAACACTAAAACCAAGAAAACTACAAATTTGGTATCACCCGGAAATAAACCGCAAATAAAATTAAACACTCAATTATACCAAAAGGGGTGAATTTGAAAAATGAAACGTTGTTTTTTTTTCACGTTCAACCCACACATCAAATATTGTGGAGGGGTTTTCAACACATAAAATGGGGTTTTGGGCAAAGACACGATTAAAAAGCAAGTTTTTGTTTTTCTGCAATAAACAACTCACAGCACTATGTACATGTAAAAATAAAAAGGTTATGGGTCTTGGAAGACAGGAAGGAAAAAACTAACTTAACGAAAAAATAATAGACTTTGTCAGGAAATAATAGGCTTAGTGAGGAAGGGGTTAAACGCACACGAAAACAAGCAACATCTATTTATTGTACATAAAGAGGAAATCTACAGAAAATATGCAATAAGGGGTTAAACGCACACGAAAACAAACAACATCTATGTATTGTACATAAAGAGGGAAAATTTCAGAAAAATGCAATTTTAAAGGGTTCATTTGTTTTTTTAGGGGGATTTTTTTTTTCCTTCACCCTTGAATTAAAAATTTGCTGTAAGTTTAACCCTTTTGTGATTTAGGGCCCCCATTTTTTGACCCTGTCACGAGACTAGCCTGGCCTTGTGGTTAGCAGTAAGGTTGCTAGCAATCAATCAGCATTGAATTTGGTTTTTTTATGGGGAAATGATATAGCCCCCAAAAAATGAGTGAACAGCGTTAATGGAAAATTATTTCATTTAGTCTGTGTATAGTTTGTATTTTAGTTAAGTTAGTAACTTTTAAAAAAAATTTTGATTTTTTTGGGCCTTACTTTTAAGGTAAATCACATTAATTCTTTTACTGACTTTTCCAAAAATTTTGGACTGCGGAAATTTATTTTTTTTTTTTTTACGTATGCATAGTCGTAAGAGGGATTGTTTTTGCAGAACAAGATGTATTATTAGACTGTACCATATAATGTATTGGGAAACTGAAAAAAAAATCTAAGTTGGGTGGAAAGTGAAAAGAATACATACTTGCGCCATTGCAGGGGATTTGTTTTTATGCATTCCCCTTTGATTAATTAATGGTTTTAATTGATGCAAGTTAGGCTCAATTTAGGTATACTGCAGATCTTTACAATACCGGTGACACCAAAGGGGTAGAGTTTTTGTTATGTATTAAAAATAAGAACATTTTATATATATATTTTTTTTTTTTTCTTTTATGCGCAACATTTTTTGTGACCAAAATTAGTTAAACAGGTAAAATGAAATTTGGTTTGGTTCATATAGTGGCGTAATGTTGCATTTTAGTAGCCTGTTATTTCCATTTTAAAGGGCCCTTAAAAAGTTGAATCACAATTTTTTTTTTTGGTTTATTAAAGATTTTTATTATTCAAGTTTTCAGAAAAAAATTTTAAAAATGCAAAATTTATATAAGACCAAGTAAGAATAAGACAAATGATATGAGGGTTTGGGAAAAATTTTTTATTACAAAAGATTAACAGATTTGATAATTGAATGAAAAATAATGATGCTTTTTAATGACTTGTATTTTAAAAAAAAAATGTTTATTTTTTGGGGATTGTAATAATAAATAATCATTTTTATTTTTCCCAAAAAAAAATTGAAAAAATGGTGACAGTGTAGGGATTCTAAAAAGAAAATTTAAAGTTTTCATTTTTTTTAAGAACTTTGCCCTTAAAGGGGGATTTTCCTATGGCATTTCAGCCCGGTTTGTTGCTTCAGCTTTCGGTGTTTAAAAAGGGGGGGTGTATGATTTGTTTACTGATCATGTGACCAGCAGGCTTGCCCCTGCCCCTTTTTCCAGTGTGTTACTCAAAAGGGTTTTTTATTTAAAAAGGTCGGGGATACAAAGTAGCGAGTAGTTTGATTTCATTTAGAATAGGGGTCTTGGTTCAAATTGTGGTTTTTTTTTTTTTATCTCATGCACTTATGTTGGGTTTTTTTTTCTGGTGAGGGAGAAGTTTTCCCGAGCTTGGGGGGGAGGGGAGTTCGTTGGTCGTATCCCTGGAGAGGGTTTTTACTTATGGACCTAAGTGCAGCTAAAACAAAAATGATACAGAATTTTTTAATAATGATGAATTGTGAAAATGTTTATTATTTCATTTGCAAGCTTCCCACATCAATATTATTTCGTGGCAAAATCCCTTAAATACCTTAACTCTAACTCCTGTACGCGTACATCTTCTGTAGTAGCTAGTTGCCACAAATCAACCTACATGTATGTAATTCAAATCAAGTGAGCACAGAAATTGGGCCTGCATGATTGCTCCAGAATCCCAGCTTTGACTGACAGCTGGGCTGTTGAAGTAATCAGAGGATTGGAAAGTAAAGAAAAAAACATGTCAATAAAAAAACCTAAAAAAGTTAAATAACAATATAGTAAATAAAAAATGCACCCAAGAATCACAGTCAATAAGTCAGTGTATGTGAGGGAAAGATAATGATAGCCAAATCACTAAAAAGTAAAGCTTCGCCTTTAAAATGTAACTTTTAATTTTCTACCATTAAGACGTGTATACATTTTCATTTATTACGGTTAAGGATCATATAATACTCACCACCACCTATATAAACAATGGTTTCTCCGTGTGAACATCTGTGAGCCGAGTACTCATTTGTTGTCCATAAAAAGTCAGATGTGATGATGGAGACCTAGGAAATCAGGAATATAGGGAAACTCCAAAGACGCATTATAGATTCAAAGCATCAAGTTGTGACCGTCAGGATTAAATCAGATCCCTGTGAAACCCTCTCTGAAAGGCACTTGTAAATCCTGTTAGTTGAATAAACAATGGATACTGCCATCTATTTGAGAATCCTAGAGCTATCATGTCTGAGAGACAATACCATTATCTCCTGGCATGAAGTTAGGACAACTGGGTGGCTCCCCCCATGATGATTCAACAAGGTCCAGGGGGAGCCACACACAAATGTGACCTGTTCAGCAAGACTGTTGACCTTTAAAACAAGAATGACACCTACTCGAGGAATTGATTGTAACAACACTTTCTATGGATTGTAAAAGAACGGTGCCGATTGGTTAAGAGAGTTCTCGGAGGTGTTCCAGAAGTGGGCAATGTATGAGCCCTGATGTGTGTTTGTGGCTATTATAAAAGATTGCACACATGGCTAGGTAGGTCTATTTCTTGCCACCATCTTCCTGCTAATCTCTCCTTTCCCATGTCCTTTACTTAGGTTTCCTCTTTGAATACAGTATATATTTATATTATCCTTTGTAATAAACCCTTTAAAGATCCAGTTGTTCTTGTTCAATTGTTAAGGCACTCCAAAACTCAGCAGATTCTACATTGATTCTGCTGACCCTCCAACTTTTTTTTAACTAAATCCACTCTTAGCAGTGTAACCTTCCCAAAATGGTGAACCCACAGAGTTCTCTTATTTAAGGCCCTAAAATGACCCTCATTAGCTCTCTTGGGTGGGGCCAATACACATCCTAAAACTAAGTGAAATCTGTGTAATGAAGAATTGAAATATATGGCCAAAATCCAAGGTCGTCTCTTGGCTATCTCCTGGATGTTACACAATGTTTTTTTGCTAAAGGGAAAATAAGCCATGTGAGTACAGCATTATTGTATTTTGGTTTTTTTAGAATTTTTTGTGGCATTTTTTCAAATTATTGAGTAAAAATTTAATGATTAAAAATTCAATCACATAATCTGTTATATGATCTATGGGTTCCATGATTTGTCATAAAAAGCATAAAAAAGTGTGAAACAGGTGAAAAACATTTTAGTGTGGAGACCTTAAAATGGGAAAAAATATAGACAATTATTGTTGTTAACAAACTTACCTTAATGTTGTCCTTTACTAGTCCACAGTTAAAGCCTATCCTAGCCTTAACAAAACGGCAACTGAGCAACAGCTGTATGAGCATAAACGGCTCTTTTTTTTAACTTACCTCCACTTTTACGAACTATATCACAAAGATAAGTTTGGATAGAAAGTAACAAAGTATTCTGTGACAAAAACTGACAAGCAAAGGGGTAGCTATGTTTTGAATGTTTGGCTTTCAGGCTCCACATCTCACTATCCTTTATAGCTATGAACGTGAGACTACCATAATTTTATAGATAATCATCTTGGCTCTCTCATGCATAAATTTGACTTGCAACTATTTAGCATGTGCTTAGTTATGCAGATTATTGTCATGTAACTGCATTGTTACTATTTTGCTCCTCAAAATCTAAATTAAAATTTTTATTATTTTGTAAATCCACTTTTTCTTTCAATGCTGTCTGAATCCTTCTGGGCATGCTCTTGATCAGATTCAAGCATGTCTCAATCTGATCCCAAGTCTTTGTTCCATGGTTCTAATGTTAGTGCATACTGGTTGACTCACTTGGATACGAATACAGCTTTTTCTTCAACTCTACCACAAGTGTTCGATTGGATTAAGGTCTGGGGACAGTGGGGGCCAATACAGCCACTCTACTTCATTATCATTGAACCATTTCTTCGCCAATTTTAATGTATGCTTTGGGTCGTTGTCCTGCTGGAACACATTATCATCCCTTTCATACCTATAGTACTTGAGTGTACAAACTAATTTATCTTGTTGGATATTCACATATGGCTCAGCATTGACAACCTCCTATCACCAAGCTTCCTCAACTGAACTTGACAGTTACTTCAATTTCTCAATCCATTATCCCCCTTTTCCCTTGATTCTTCCAAACCCATTTGCACCCAACAGAGCCCAGTCTGTTGACTTTTGTTTTTATTGCTCCAAACCACTGTTGCGAACCCTGCCTGTGCCCCGGCATCTGGGGCGAGTGCCGCCGCTGCCGGGTGTCGGGCGATGGGCGCACTCGCTCCCCAGAGCGCCAATACTCACCCGGCCTCGCTCCTGTATGTCTGCATCCTCCTGCTGCCCGGCGCGTGCGTCCCCGTTCTCTAGGGCGCGCACGCTGACTCTGTGAAATTTAAAGGGCCAGAGCGCCGGTAATTGCTGGGCGCTGCCTCTATATTACCTGGGTGCTTCCGCCCACTCCCCACTGGATCTTTAGTGCCTGTTGCCTACTGAGAAAGCGTTTATTCTAGTCTTGTCCTGATTACCGTGTACCGTACCTTCTTGCTAGGTCCCGACCACGAACCTTTACTGCCTGTCCTGACCTTACCGCCTGTCCCTGACTATGAGCCTGCCTTACGATTTTGTACCACGCTAAACCTCGGCTGCCACTGCAAGCAAGTCAGGTCAGGGGTAGCGACCTGGTAGACTCCAGCTCTGGTGAAAACCGGGACCTGGCGTGGCTTACACCACCGCTTGCGGTGGTCCAGGGGATCCACTACCGCATTCGTGCAGTAAGACCCGGGGCCATTGGATCCCGCCGAGGTCCCCCTGCCCGGCGAGGCAGATCTCGCAGTATCGTTGCCCAGCAGTCGCAGCAGTTGTGCAACAAGCTCAGCAAATGAACCAGTGACCTCCATGTTGCAGCAGTTCTTGGCTCAGCGCAACAGCCATGCCATCTGTGCCTACTTATCCAATCAGCGTTCCGCCTGCAACTGGGGGCCCAAGCTCCGACTACCGTTGCCGTCCAAGTTCGAGGGGGGATCCTAAGCTGTGTGGGGGTTTTTCTTTACCAAGTGCTCCATGCACATTAAGCTAATGGCGGCCCAGTTCCCCACTGAGCGTTCGAAGGTGGCATTCTTGGTCAGTTTGCTGTCGGAGAAGGCCTTGACTTGGGCTACACCGCTATGGGACAGGAGCGATCCGGTGACTACGGACCTGCAGGCCTTCCTCTTAGAATTCCGTAGTGTCTTCGAGGAGCCAGCGCGGGCATCTTCTGCGGAGACGGCACTTTTGAACCCACGCCAGGGCGAATCCTGGGTAGGAGATTATGAAGTACAGTTTCGCACCTCTGTTCCGCACCTTTAAGAAAGGCCTTTCCAGCAGGGTTAAGGATGCCCTCGCAGCAAGAGATCTGCCATCTTCCTTAAATGAAAAAATCCACCTGGCCACCCGCATAGACGTACGCTTCACCGAGAGGCAAGAAGAGCTTCGCCAGGAACGCGACCTGGTGCGACCCACGGCGTCTGCCACGCCTGGCCCCGGTGTTCCGGAGGCCTCCACTGCCGCTTCCTCTACCGTCTGGGGAAGAGCCCATGCAGGTGGATCAGGCCCACAGATCTGAGCAGGAGTTGGCCCGACTGCATGCTGAACAGCTGTGCTTGTACTGCGCCACCCCAGATCACTTTCGGATTGGCTGTCCGCTTCGTCCCCAACGTCTGGGAAACTCCCGCACCTAGGCCATGTTGGAGAGGCATCCCTAAGTGAGAACTCATCCTCTTCACGCCTTACTATTTTGGTGGAGATCACAACTGACTCGGAACTTGTATTCCAGGCTCCTGATTCCTTGGACTCCGTTTCCGCCGGGCACTTCATCCATGCCGCCCTGGTGTCCCTGTATCACCTTTCAGTGGTTGGTCTGAAGAAGCCATTGGTGATATCCTCGGTCGCAGGGGAGCTCCTTGGTGACGCCCTTCGGTAAGGCAAAGCGGTGTCCCTCCACGTGGGGGTCTTGCACAAGGAAAAGATCTCCTTCTACGTGCTGCCTCGATTTTCCTCAGAGATCCTGTTGGGGCTTCTGTCGCTGCCCCTACGCTCAATTGGAAGACAGGCGAGGTCGTGCGTTGGGGTCCTGACTGCTGGAATCTTTATCTGGTGGCACTGCACCTGGTGCGCTCCGCTTCTTCCCAACTGTTCTCCAGGTCTCTGCCAGGTTTGCCCACGGAATACCGGGATTACGTGGATGTCTTCTCTGAGAAGCAGGCCGAGACCCTACCGCCTCATCGCCCCTACGACTGCCCGATGACCTACTGCCGGGAACCAGTCCTCCCAGGGGCAGGGTTTACCCTCTGTCGGTGCCGGAAACCAAAGCCATGTCAACCTACATTCGGGAAAACCTCCAGAAGGGGTTCATACACAAGTCCTCCTCTCCAACTGGGGCAGGATTCTTCTTCGTGGAGAAGAAAGATGGCTCCCTGCGGCCTTGTATCGATTATCAGGGACTTAATAAAATCACTGTGAAGAACCGATATCCTCTGCCATTGATCACAGAGCTGTTTGCCCGGCTTCGTGGAGCGACGATTTTCTCAAGTTGGACCTGCGGGGGGCCTTAAAACCTCATCCACATCAGAGAGGGGGATGAGTGGAAGACTGTTTTTAAAACACAGGGTTGGACACTTTGAATCCCTCGTAATGCCCTTGGGTTTTGTGCAAGGGCCCATCAGTCTTCCAGGAGTTCGTGGTTTTTATATTACGGGATCTCCTCTATACTTGTGTCGTGGTCTACCTGGACCACATCTTGGTCTTCTCTGCTAAAATTTTGGGGACTCATCGCTTCCATGTCCACAGGTGCTGGAGCGACTACGTGCCAACCACTCTATGCCAAATTTTGAGAAATGTCTTTCCACCAGACCAGCCCCCGTTCTTGGTTACATCATCTCGGACCGAGGGCTACAGATGGATCCTGAAAAGCTGTCGCCAATTTTGCAGTTGCCTAGGCCGGTGGGGCCCACGGGCCATACAGGTTTTGGGCTTTTCTAATTATTATCGGCAATTCATCCCGCATTACTCTACGTTGGTGGCGCCTATTGTAGCACCTACTAAGAAGAACACCAACCCTAGGCAGTGGCCACCAGAGGCCGAAAAGGCATTTGTTCAACTTAAGGCAACATTTGCCTCCGCGCCCGTCCTGACCCGACCTGATACCGAGAAGCCATTCTTTCTGGAAGTGGACGCCTCCTCAGGCGGGGCAGGCGCAGTTCTCACGCAGAAGGGACCTAAGGGCAAGATAGTTACCTGTGGCTTCTTCTCCAAGACCTTCTCCCCAGCGGAGAAGAATTACACCATCGGGGATCGGGAGTTGCTGGCCATCAAATTGGACTTGGAAGAATACCGTTATCTTCTGGAGAGAGCCGGCATCCCATCACCGTTTACTCCGACCATAAAAAAACTCAGTACCTACAATCGGCCCAACGCCTCAATCCGTGTCAAGCCAGGTGGTCTCTCTTCTTCTCACGCTTCGACTTCCAGATAAATTTTCGACCTGAAGAGAAGAAGGTCAGGGCCGACGTGCTCTGCCATGTTTCCGATGTGTTGGGTGAGGAGGCTGTTCCTCCCGCCTATAATTCTCCGAAGCTGACTCTGGCTTGGTGGTCTTTGAAAAAGGGGCCTCCAGGGAAGACTTATGTTCATCCTGCGCTCCGCAGGAAGATTTTGAAATGGGGACAATGTTCTTAGTGGCTGGTCACCCCGGAACTCGCAAAGTGTCCTCCTAATCTCCCTTTTTACTGGTGGCCCGGGGCTTGCTAAGGACATCAGGGATTTCGTTTAAGTCCTGCGTTACTTGTGCCCTGACAAGGACCCCTCACCACAAACCCCCGGGTCTACTCCAACCTCTGCCCCTCCCAAAGGATCCCTTGGTTCATGTGATGATGGACTTTGTCACTGATCTTCCTCCCTCCTTGGCAAACACAGTATCGCGGACCGTTTTCGAAGATGGCACATTTTGTCCTTTGCCAGGGTTACCCTTGCTCCCCGTTTGGCCAGCTGTTTTTTTTCCATACCTTCCGTCTACACAGACTCCCCCAGCATATTGTCCCCGGATGGGGGGTCGAAATTGTGTCTTGGTTTGGCGGGCCCTCTGCTCTCTGTTGCAAGTGAACCTGGATTTCTAGTCGGCCTACCACCCACAGACGAATGGACAAGTGGAGAGAATCAGATCCTGGGGGGGCTATTTGCGGGGACTTTATCTCAAACTCGACGGATGACTGGCCAGCTTACTTCTTGGGCAGAGTTTTCGTATAACTCCTTGGATTCGGAATCCCCCTGGTACCCCTCCATTTTTCGATTTTTCTATGGCCAGCATCCCCGCCCCCCCCGCTTCCCTTGTCTTCTCCCTTTTGAGGTGCCGGCGCGGATAATTTGTTTTGAGTTTTGCTGACCATTTGGGAAACAGACATGCCAGTCCCTGCAGCATGCGTCCGCACGCATGAAGGCCCAAGCGGACAAAAATAAAAGACCCTCCGCCATTTTCTCCCCTGGCGACAAAGTGTGGCTTTCGGCCAGATATATCCGACTCAAGGTCCACAGTTACAAACTAGGTCCTCGCTATGTATGACCGTTTGAGGTATTCAATCGCATCATCCCGGCTGCCTATAATCTCCAGCTACGCCCACAATGCGTTTTCCCAAAAATCACATTCACACTCACTGGTTTCTTTCTTGTGAGCAGTTGGCACTGGCTTTCCAGTGTTTTTGCGGGGTGGGAACAGTATACTTCTGGGTAGGAACCACTGCAGGCAAAACACTTGTGTTTGTTCTTGTACTTGCACAAGCCAAAGAACTTACAGTGGCCTTTACTATTGAGCCAGCAGCTTCCTGGTGATGGGCAGCCACTGATCCCTGGGAGGCAGAGGCCTGAAAGGCAAAGGACTTTTGAGTCCTCCTTACCCTAAGTCACACATCAGTGGCTTTTGCCCTCTAATCCAATATTGGGTGCAGTGACAACTGTCTGCTAAACTCCTCGTAATATTTCCACCAAGCACAATCCCAGTGGGATCTATAAGCATTATAGAGGGGGTCCATGTAAATAAATAGCTTCAAATATCACTCAGGGTGCCACTGTTCCATCACAAAATTCATCAATGTAAATACTGGCAGGCAATTATTTACCATCTTAGCAAGTTTGGATTTTCATCTAAAGATTTTTCAGAAACAAAAGCAAGACTCTGCACTGGTTGACCAATGTCTACAAACTTGTTACCAAATTTTATTCTTGCTACTCTCATTTAAGTGGGCCATTAGAGGAGAATAGCACAAAACGCCCCTAATAAACCTTAGCTTTAACCTGGTAAGAGGTAGTCGCAGCTACTCCGGAACTTTCAGGCACTGTAACAGCATGGCAGGATCTAACTGTCCTGGTAAGTGGGGGACAGAAACTGTTTAAAGGGAATGTGTCATCAAAAATGACTCATTGTTTAATTCACGTTTTTATGTTAAACACATATTTTAGGAAATTTTGGTTATTTTTTTAATTTTTCATATCACTTTCAATATTTTGTAATAACTGTTAAGTTTTACAGATTTCACTTTGGCCACTAGGCCTTGTTTGCCAAATGCTTTAACAGCAGTCAGATAGATGCTTTAAAATAGTTTCTTTTTACAAGGAGAAAAAGTGCTCAGCCCATTTCACCCAAAATTTTCCAACATGCTTTACTAAGGGAAAAATTTTCCGGGGCCAGGGGGGTGAAAGGGAAAAATGAAAATTTCCCCTTTTTGGAAAATGGGGGCCTCCCGGATTTTAACCCCAAAAACGGGTTCCCCCATTTTTCTTTTGGGAAAAATGCCAGACAAACTGAAAAAAACCTTCACATACCAAACCCCGGGGAAAAAGTGTCAGAAAAGGAAGTGGCCAAAGGGGAAATACCCCAATTTAAAGATTATAAAAAAGGGAATTGAAGGAAAAATAAAAACTCAAAAATTTTTAAAAAATTTTGTTTAACAAAACCTGAAACCCAAAAGTTTAAATTTTTGAGAATATTCCCAAAAGAACCAACCGGGCCCGGCCAATTCCCTTTTTTGGCCCCCAAAGGGCAAAATGGCCCCCCCCAAAAACCTGCCCCCCGGGAAATTCATAAAGAAAATTTTCCAAAAGGAAGGACCTGCACCCCCAATTTTACGGGGTACCATTTGGTTTTTTCCCCAGGCACGGGGGCTTGGGTGGCACAAGTGAAAAAAATTTTTTGGGGCCATATTTTCAGGTTATCTCAGAAACCGGGAACCCCCAAAAGACCCTGAATTTTTTTAAAGAGAAACCTTAAAGGTTTTTGGGGGCCATTTGCGAAGGACGGGGAATTTAATTGAAACCGTTATTTAAAAATTTAAAATCTATTTAGGGAAAATTTTTAATTTTTCCCGGGGGTTTTTAAGCCGGGGAAAAGGGGTTGACCTTTTTTTAAAAAGGGGAAAAGATTGGGGCAAAACCCAAATTTCCCCTTTGGGGAACCACCTTTCCCCCGGGGGAAAATATAATGGTTTTGGAAACCCAACATCCCTTCTTTTAAATAAAGTCAAAAAAAACCTTTAAAGGGCCACCCCCCAAAATACGGGGAGGGAAATTTAATGTAACAACAAAAGTCCCCCCAGGTGGGGGAGTGGGTTGACTGAGTATAGAAGGACATAATTGTCCTGATGTGAATAAGTTTACCGGGGGTTTTGGGGACGTTTTTAAACTGGTGGGAAGGGAACCGGGTTTGCACTTGATGGGTTATTTCTTATAGAAGTAGCCACAGGCAACCTGGGGAAAGAAAAGTGAGACATGCCTGTAAACTCGGTTTGTAGATGATGTGTCAGAGATAACACTTTTGGGAAAATGCCACATTTCTGTGACATTTTTTCTTGCCGTTTTATCTATGTTGTTTTGCCACAAATGCAGATTTTAGCTGCAAGTCAGAAGAGGAATATAAAAAGCACTACAAACTTTTTTTTTTGTTGTGTTTTTTCCTACTTTAGGTGCATTTTTTTGTCTGTAACATATTCTCATGTTTATGGATTTCCAAGACTAAATTGCAGGAATTCTGTAATAAATGTTTCAATTTCTAAGTTGCCTTAAATATGGTATAGAATACTTTTAATATATCTTAGCATGTCTGTGAATATTCCCTGACATGAAAATAGTATTTTACATCTTGATAAGATTGTTTTTAACCCCCCGGGAAAGAAAGGGCAAGGGGCTGGCTGCCAGTTTAAAATTTAAAAAGCCCTATGAAAGTCTTTTGTCAAGGGGGAAAAAAGGGGAGAACTTATGATGGAAACTAGCCAGGCAGCCAGATTTAAAATTATGCAAAAGGGGTGGATTAAAGATTTTAAAAAATTTAAATGAAAATTTTGAGGTGTTTTAAACCCAATTGGATGAGGAATGTCCCCAAAATTTTGGAAAAAAAGTATTTTTATTATAAATCAAAAGGGGATGCTTTACTTACCGTATTTTTCCGGTAAGCCTATGATTTTTCTCAAAAAAATTTAAAAAGTACCCTTTTATAGTTGTTGGCCTTATATATGAAATAAAATTTTCTTCACTTGGGTTTTTAGGCTTTGTTCAGAACGTATTAGGTACAGCTAATTTAGTGACACTTATTTGCAACTGATTTGTAACTGATTTCCGATCATAAATACGTTCCAAAATCAGTTACCAATCAGTTGCAAATAAGGGTCACTAAGTGTGGCATGTATTTCGCGACGGAATTACAATCCCCATTCTTTACATGTGGTGATTCTGACGCGAAATATGGCCATTGTAAATCCGACTGTATTGCGGCCGCAATCCGCGGCGGCAATGCGGCACGGAAATATGTATCGTGTAACTTTACAAGTTGAGAGTTGTGAAAGTGTTGAATAAAGTTTGGCTTGCGGTCTGAGCTTTGTTTCATTTAATGCGCCGCGCCTTATAATCCGGTGCGCCTTATATATGAACCAAAACGACTTAGCAGGTGCTCATCGATAATGCTCCTTATAATCCGGTGCGCCTTATAGTCCAAAAAATACGGTATGTAACTCACTCCAGAAGGTATATAATAAATGACAAACCCCACCCACATTTGAATTGGATGGTGAATGCATAATGATTATCTGTGGTTCCTCTTATTACCTGTCAAAGTCACTTCATTGACTACATGAGAATCTGATAACCAGTTAGCACCTAGGCTAGCCATGACACTGTGGCTGATTATTTAGCCAGTTTGTGCCACTTTTTGTCCAATACACCTACTGGACTTGCATACATCTGTAAAATAAACGAGGATGTTGATAGGGGGGGGTATGGGGTATCTTGCGGCGGCGGCGGCGGACTGCGCCCGCCCGTTGTCTGTGCCAAGCACCCACACCCCCACATTCCCCTGTACCAGCTGTGCAAGGTGCCGGCGCCTGGCGACACAGGACACACTCGGTCCACTCTATAGGGTCCCTTGACTCTTCCGGCAGTCCCGCATACTGCCTACCTATATTTCTGGATGGTGTGACTCTCCTCAGGTCTACTCCACCTGGGTATCCACTTTCTTTCTCTGTGTCAGTGCCTGCTTAAGTATATCAGTGAGTCGACTTTTCTCTTCTGCCTTAGCCTGCCCTGTCTATTGGCGCCTGTATAGACAGGGGTCCCCTTTCATGGTTGTTTCCAACTAGAACTATATACACAGAGCATAACTCCAACTCCAGCTAACTATGGAGCTGACCGTATCTATCCTCCAACTGTCTGCCTGGTCTCCAGCTCCGCCCCCTTCTGTCCTTCTGATTGGCTGCCCACTCTAAGGCCTCGTTCACACGGCTTATTTCGCCGTGGATTTGCCAACGGATTGACGATCGTCAATCCATCGGAAAATCAGTCAGAAATAAGTAACAACCCATTTTCTATTGATTTCAATAGAAAATACGGCTCGTCGTTCACACGACGCGTATTTCCGTGCCGGATTGCCGCCGCGGATTGACGACGGCAATCCGGACGGAAAAACAATGTGCATGTCAATTATTTACGGACGGATTCACCACCTACAATGAATGGAGATGGTGAATCCGTCGGGAAATCAGTTACAAATACGTGCCCCACTTAGTGGAACTTATTTGCAACTGATTTTCAACTGATTTCAGAAAGTATTTGCGATCGGCAATCCGATGTAAATACGTTCTGAAATAAGCCTTGTGAACATAGCCTAACAATCCCAACTGTCACTCTGACTGATTCTCAACTGTCAGCAACTGCAGTTCCTCCCCTAAAGCTTGCCATCCTACTCCCTGGTTTCCCATGGCAACCCACTACTGTCAACATCCCAACACAAGTATAACCCCTTACACATCCCCCACTATCTTTGCATTGTGGTGCCTCATTAATGTATTCAAAAAGCATTTGCTGTCCAAAATTTATTTTCTGCTAACTGACTCTACATCTTCTAAACTCACTTTCAATTAGGTTAGGAACGTGAAATTGGAGTAAATTGTTTCTTCTAAATTACAAAATTTTGACCACATGGTATAGGGTTCCCAAATTGCTCCATGCACTGTGAGATGTGAAGAGGAGGGCACAATGTCTCATATCTGATGAGGATCTTCCCACATACAGATGTTCTGGCTCAAATTCATTAACTTAGCTCATTTTTTGCAGAAGTTTTATTATTTAAAGGGAATGTGTCATCAAAAAATGACTTATTGTTTAACTCACATTTTCATGTTAAACATATTTTTTGAGAATTTTTGGTTATGTTTTTTTAAATTTTCCAGATCACTTTAAATATTTGTTTAATATTTCTTAAGTCCTGCAGTTTTCACTTTGGCCACTAAGCCTAATAATAGTCTGACACTTCCTGTTCTGTTTAGAGAGCTTTTCAGCAGTGTGCTCATTATCAGTAAAAGCAGGGTCAAACTGAAAGAAGACACCATTGTGTACAGATAACACAGAATCCACCAGTCACAATAGGAGATGGTCCCAGCTCTCACCCCCTCCTCTCTTGAGAGTGATTCCTTCCTATGTCAAACAGCATGACTAGAAAACTCTCCTATACAAGTCTATGGGACAGAATCTGTCTTAAGAATCCTATGTGCATGAAGCTGCTGTAAAGTATCTCTCTGACTGCTATTAAAGCAGTGCAAGCAAGAATGTCTTCCCCACAATTATATATAGATGGCCGAACTGAGAAATCTACAATCAGGAAATAAAAACGGTTAAGAGGAAAATAATATGGATCAGGGTCTTGATTTAATAAGTAAAAAAAAATAAAAAATTGCCGACAGATTTCCTTTAAAGACAAATCACTTACTGTTTAACTTTTATTAACACTTTCTAAGGGAGATGAAAAAAAAACAGCAATTCTGCTGGGTTTTTTTTGCATTTTAAATGTATTGTACAGTACAGTATGTTATTTACAGTGCAACATGATAAATTCATTCTCTTGATCAGTAATATCCTAGTCCTTCCACTTTAGAAAAAAAAATAAAATGTTTTGAGTGCCACCACATTAGAAGACCCATAAAAAAAATTTCACTCAACAAAACTATGTTAGCTTTTTTTTTTCCCGTATGACTTATACTGTAGTTATATAAGTACCATTTTTGGGTACATATCACTTTCATTGCCTTCTTTTTTATATTTTTGGAAAGTAGATAAATAGTAAATAGCAATTTCGTCATTTCTTTATTTATTTTAAGTTGTTCACCAAGCTGGATGAGGTCCCATTCACATCATGTTTTTGGCATCCATTCATAGTATTCTTTGGGATACCTTGAATAATTTATACTGACGGGGTCATTATGGGGCTATAGAAATCTACATTGCAAACATAGACTTAATTGGATTACATTTGCTCTATTTACTAAATATTTATGCTTTATGTTTTAGACCTAAAAGTATGGTCTACTATGCTTTGGTGTACAATATGGTAGGATTCAAAGTTTCTCCAATCTGGGCCATAAAAGCAGGATTCTTACAACTAGGCCCTCTCTACACCAGGATGTGCCAGACTATCCCTGCATCACCATAAAAAGTTGTACTGGCAGAAATAAAGTCTTACAGTTACTGCTGTAAAAAGGAATGTTGGTAGTAACTAGAGATAAGCGAGCAGTAAAAAGTTCTAGTTCGATTAGAACCTCGAACTTTATTGTGTTCCGTTCGAGGTTCTATTCGAACCTGGAACTCAAACCCCATTAAAGTCAATGGGAGAAGATGTTCTGGTATTTTTTTTTTACCTATATAGGTGAGGAGAAGCTGTAATTACCATTCATTACAGTAAACTGGATACGTGGAACAACTTAGTGAAGAAAATTTGGCTCTAGTGACAGAAAAAAATTGAGAGGCTAACATGCTTCATTTCCTTCAATGGCTAACTGATGAGGACAGCTTGCAAGCAGGGGCATAGCTATAGGAGGTGCAGCGGTAACAGCTGATATGGGGCCCTGCATCCTGAGGGGGCCCAAAAGCCTTTTTTGACACATAGGAGATTAGGAGGCGGTGTGTTATACAATTACTTAACCCCCAAACTGCAAAAACGGGACATTGAGCATTCAGTATGACTTAGCAAATCCAAGCACTCTGTATAATATATATTCATGTATATGAGAGTTAGGCGTTATGTGAGCCTGCAAATGTCGCTAAATAACAGCTTCTGGGTGTGGGAAAGATGTAGCCAGCAATACAAAACTCCCTAACTATTGATGTCTATGGAGAAGAAAATGCTATCTAACTATCTAAGAGCATTCTGTACAGTACAGAGAGTGAGCTGAAAATGGTGTTCACAAGGCAATACAGTGAAATATATATTACATGGTCATGTGATTTTAGCAGCCAATGAGAGCCCTACACCTCAGCGATTACATTTTTGACACTTCTTTGTGTTCAGCACTGAATGGATGGCCACCAAAAGTGCAGAAAGGTGATTGGATGATCACCAAAAGGGCAGAAAGCCGCTTAAAAGTAAACTGAAAATGGCGTGTTGAACTAGAACTTTACTCGAACGAACAGTAAAATGTTCGGTTCGGTTCGAGAAGTTCTACTAGAACTTAACTTTTCTAGAACAGTTCGATCAACACTAGGTGTAACTATGGGCCACATGTATAAAACTTTCTAGGTCTAAGACTTTCTTTGTTGCCCATAGCAACCAATCAGAGCTCCCTTTTCATTTCATATAGTGCTTTCAAAATATGAAAGGTGAGCTCTGATTGGTTACTATGGGTAACCAAGAAAGTTTTAGACCTTTTTAGACCTAGAAAGTTTTCATACATGTGGCCTTAGGTGTTTAGGTTGACAGATTCTCAGACACATGAGTACCATATCAGTTTCTTTCATTTTGGTCTGGATAAAGATTCTTTATATGGTAGTGTCAGAATTCGAAGTTGTCATTCAACGTCCATTATGTTGGTATATGTTTTTTAGACAGACAGTCATAGATTCCTGCAAAACAAAATAATTGTTACTTATTAAAATATAATCAAAAAACAGTTGTATTGATGATTCCTTTATTACTTTGTTAATCTGCCCTCGCATCCATAATATTCGCCTTTGTATGTTATTCATATGAATTTTTTTTGCATTTGCTTTTTGGCCTAACTGATTGTAATCTTTTTTGTATTTCACTAAAGTTTTTAATATGAAAAAAACTACAATTTATTGTTTATCTACAAAAAAAGTTGTAATTCTAAAATATACTGCTCAAAAGAATAAAGGGAACAATAAAATTCCACATTCTAGATCTCAATAAATAAAATATTCCAGTTGCAATTCTTTATTCATTACATAGTGGAATGCGTTGAAAAAAATAAAACATAAAATTGATCAATGAAAATCAAAATTAATATCCCATGGAGGTCTGGATTTGGATTGATATTCAAAATCACAGTGGAAAACCAAATTTCAGGCTGATCCAACTTCAGTGGAAATGCCCCAAGACAAGGAAATGAGGCTCATTAGTGTGTGTGGCCTCCACGTGCCTGTATAACCTCCCTACAATGCTTGAGAATGGTCCTGATGAGGCCACAGATGTTCTATTGAGGAATCTCCTCCCAGACCTGGATTAAAGCATGAGTCAACTCCTGGACAGTCTGTGGTGTATGTAACGTGGCATTGATGGATGGAACGAGACATGATGTCCCAGATGTGCTTGATTGGATTCAGGTCTGGAGAATGTGTAGGCCAGTCCATAGCATCAATGCCTTCATCATGCAGGAACTGCTGACACACTTCAGCCACATGAGGCTTAGCATTGTCATGCATTAGAAGGCACCCAGGGCCCACTACACCTGTATATGGTCTTACAATGGGTCTGAAGATCTCATCTCGGTAACTAATGGCAGTCAGGGTACCTCTGGCTAGCACATGGAGGGCTGTTTGACCCTCCAGAGAAAATCCTCTCCACACCATTATTGACCCACTGTCAAACCGGTCATGCTGGAGGATGTTGCAGGCAGCAAAACGTTCTCCGTGGCAATTTCAGACTTTGTCACATCTGTCATATGTGCTCAGTGTCAAACTGCTCTTGTCCGTGAAAAACACTAGAGGCCAGTATAGAATCTGCCAATCTTGGGGTTCACTGGCAAATGCCAATCGCCCTGCACGGTGATGGACTGTAAGCACACTACCGACTTGTGGAAGTCGGGCGCTCAAACCACCCTCATGAAGTCTGTATCTGACAGTTTAAATAGACACATGGATATCAGAGCCCTACTGGAGGTCATTTTGCAGGGCCCTGGCACTGCCCCTCCTGTTTCTCCTTGCACAAAGGAGGTAGCGGTCCTGCTGCTGGGTTGTCACCCCCCTACGGCCCACTCCACTAGTACTAGTCTGTCTCCTCCATGCTCTGGATACTGTGCTAACAGACACAGCTAACCTTCTTGCCCTAGCTCGCATTGATGTGCCATCCTGGACAAACTGCACTTCCTCAGTCAAGCCCTCATACCCTCCTTATGAAATCTATTTCTGACAGTTTGAGCAGACACCTAGATATTAGTTGGGGTTTTTTCCCTCCTGCTACTGGATTGTTTCCCTCCTATGGCCCACTCCACGTTTCCTGGTGTACTAGCCTGTCTCCTGGTATCTGCTCCATGCTCTGGATAATGTGCTGACAGATGCTGCTAACCTTCTTGCCACAGCTTGCATTGATGTACTATCCTGGATGAGTTGCACTACCTGAGCAACTTCTGTGAGTTGCAGACACCGCTTTCATGCTACCTCTAGGGGTGAGAGCAATGACAAAATGCAAGAGTGACCAAAACTACAGCCAAAAAGGATGAGAACAGAAAAATGGTCTGTGGTCGCTACCTGTAGAACCAATTCTTTATAGGGGTTGTTTTGCTAATTGCCTATCATTTCTAAATGTTGTCTGTCTCATTTGCACAACAGCAGGAGAAATTGATTCACAATCAATGTTGATTAATAATTGGACGGGTTGATTTTTCAAAATTGTGATTTTTCAAGTGTTTTATTTTTTCAGCATAATAACAACAATAACAATAAATAAAGTTAGATGAGCTTATGAATAAAAAAATTGACACCAATATTTACAGATAAATAGTGTAGCATTCATTTACATCTCCTATGTACACAAGATACACATTATTTTCACTTAATTAAGATCCAAAAGCAATAATATTAATTAAATATATACATTACGGAAAGGTAAAATGTATGTTGTGAAAATAGTTTTGGGACTAATAAAGATTTAATATGTGCTATATTAGTCCACGATGTTTGTTTCAGAATTGGTGCTTAAAGAGGTTTTCCCATTAGAGGCAATCATCAAATCTGGAACCCATACTGATCATTTTTTTTTTCTATAACTGTATTTTTATTGAAGATTTTCAGAATTATTTACACAAAACAAAAACGAAGGAAAACTAAATGGTCAATATAAATATTACAGTGTCAATTACCGAAGTAAGGTACAGTATAGCATACTATACAACAATTCTAACAGCCGTTCAAGAGCATAAGACATTATCCAAGCGAAGGTTTGCACAGAAGTATACTCAACAGTGCAGGTGATAATCACGAGAAAATCTTATATGTCCGTTAGGAGTATAATATTGGGAACAATATGGATGAACAGCAACTACTAGCTGCACATGAAAGAGAAATAGAACAAATAGACAAACAGACAGACAACAAGACAAGACTTGGGGGGAAATGCGAGGGGAGGGGGGGCGATTAATAACGGACATGCAAAAGATAAGGGCATGTTAGCACGCAGGATACTCAGTTCCATTGCAAAGTGGCGTGTGGCGACAAAGCAGGAGCGGGTCATAAGAAACACCAAGCCTAGCTACAGGGCAAGCCACAAAGGCGAGGGAGAGGGGGGGGGGGCGAGTCCGAGTAAGTTAAGATGACCTAAGACTGCAACTCGGCCCAGTAGGAGACCCATGGTTTCCAAATCGCAACATAGAGATCCAAATTGTAGTGTAAGCAAGAGGTAAGATTGACTATGCGCTCAACTTCGCAGAACCATGAATGTAGGTCATGCATGCAGGGGGAGAGAGTCTGCTTCAAGAAAGCCGAAATCAAGCATTTGGCGGCCGTAAGGATGTGTAGGAGCAATTTGGCCTCCAATTTCGAGAAGCCTCTTGGTGGGAAATTCAGAAGATATGTGGATGGATCATTAGGGACTCTACGGCCAAATGTCCCCGCCAGGACCCCGCCTACCTGCGTCCAAAACAGTTTAATATTGGGGCAGTCCCAGAATATGTGAGTCAACGACTCCACACCTCCAGCAAGCTCCCGAAATCGTCGGGTTAAATCTGTGGAGTAACTCCAGAGTGTGATACCAATGCATTAGGAGTTTATACTGATTTTCCTTATTGGTTATACAGACAGAGGAAGTAGCTGCCCTATGCCAGATAACCTGCCAGACGAGATAGGGAAGTTCACGTCCCAGAAAGGCCTCCCATTTGTGCATATAGGGAAAATTATGCTCGGAATCTGGGATAGGATCATTCAATATAGCATATATCTGCGAAATCAGGCCTTTGGACATATGCCCCCACTTGTACAACCTCTCAAAGGGGGTGGGGATCGAGAGTGAGGTTCCACCCAAGACCCTGCTTAGGTGTTTAATTTTGCAGATACGAAAAACTGTCCCCGGGATGAGGGGTTTTGAATTTTTTCGGAAATTTTCCGCGAAGGGGAGATTCCCGGTGGGGAAAGTGGCGATACTGCAAATCAAAACAAACTAGCTGTTGAAAGGTTTTACAAAGGCATACGGGAAAGCAGCTAACTGTGCGTACTGGGAAAGGTGCTAAACTCGAAATCGTCGTAGCTGCTTCCCGTAGCTGTGACATTTGTTTGGGGTGCTTTCTGTCATTTTATTTTTCACAATAAAGCTGTTTGTTTACCTACGTCGGGCTGGAGTTATTGCGGTGCAACCTTTTCTAGGAAGGGCCCGGGAAACCCTTTGGGGTTGGATGAACCACTTGGCCGGGGGGTGCTCGGATCTACAGGAAAAAAAGCGGGGGCCCCCGGGGCAAGCATAAAACAAGGACTAGCCCAAAAAAGGAGCACTTTTATTTTTTGGGTGATTGCTTGTTGGGGAGCCCCACGAAGGAGAAAGTGAGTTTGAAAAGTATAAACCCCCACCTAAAACTAACCTAAAAAGAAAAAAATGAGCAATCAGTAAAGACCAAACCCGCCCGCCCAGAAAAAAGCCGAGTGACCAAAACCCAAAAACCATGTCTGAATAATAAACTAAAAACCCCTAGTAGGAGGAAGAGAAAGTTGGGCAAACCCAGAGTCCTTAATCAGAATTGGTGAGGGGGGTATGCGGGGGCTGCGACCCACGGAGGCCTCGCTGGTTGGGCAACTTTTTTCCACCAGGATCGCCATAAAATTTAAGGGGGGGGGGGACAAAATATCTAAGTCCCAATCAGGAGTTGGGGCACTGGGGTTGTGGAAATCGCAGAACGGTTTTTCCCCTTCACTGGGTTTCCCATGCCCAGCGAATTTCATTTAAGCTACTAACCAGACCAAAAAAGGGCTCTCCATGACCTTTCCCCCCCCCCTTACTCCTTTCCCTAATTTCCAAATACCCCCTCACACAACTCCCCCCTCACAGGACTTCCCTCTGCTCTCCCCTTTTCAGTCCACCAACCTCTCCAAGACTTCTCCCCTGCTTCACCCCCACATTGGAAAATCAAGCTCCAACAAAATCAGACTCTCCCCACTTTACCAGCTTTTAAAGCAACCTGAAAAACCATTTCTTCAGGCTTCCTATAACCTACACTAACCTTTTTGTCACTACTTCCTCCAAAACATGTTGCCCCCCACCTCCCGCTCTTTTCCCCTCCCTTTAGATTTAAGCCCTACGGGTGGTTTCCTCTTCCCCCCTGTGTGACAATTGTCATAAACATATCATTGTATCGTTTGACTTTTTTGATGTAACCCCCCCCCGAATGTACAGCCCTGGAATCAATGGCGCTTTTAAAATAAATAATAATAATAAATTAAAAAATAATAAAACGGTTGAGTCGTCCTGCTTTTCAGCGTGGCCAAACGACCTCCCTTTCCCGGCCCTGAGGGCAAACGGGAAATTCCCGCGATACATAACTGGCGGTCTCTCAAAATGCAGGGGCGGTTTCAGGAGGGTCGTTTTTTGTAGAGTCACCCCTGAGAGGTCCCCGGAAAAGTTGTATTTTTTGGCCTTTTGTTCCAGGGGCGCATGCCCCCGGCTTTCATCATGATACGCTTTGGTTTTGAAGTATGGAAAACAAAAAATTACATCTTGGGGAAAGGGCGGGACCATTTGGGCGGGTGCTCTGTGGGCTCTGTCCAGTTTAATGGGATGGGTGGGCTGCTCGTCCAAAATCTTGTTGAAGATGGCTTTCAATGTGGATGGAATGCTGTCATCACTAACAGTTTCAGGCAGGCCTCTAATCCGAATGTTATTCTGGCGCCCCGTGTTGTCGAGATCTTCAACATGCCTACCTAAATCACGTATTACCGACACTTTGGCTACCAGTGGTGGGTAAAGGGTAGATGGATAGCTTTGAGTAGCCCCCTGAGCTTGGTCTAGCGAGTCCACTCTGTCAGTAAGATGTATAATGTCCTGTGGCAATAGTGAAATCTGTTTGCAGGTATCTTTAGCCTCAGATATTAGGGTTTGGAAGTCCGTTTTTGTCGGCAGGAGTTGAAGATGGTGGGTCCACTGTTGAAAATCCGGTGGAAACGATGAAGCTTGGACCTGCGGGGCCAGATAGGAAGACTGGGTATCTGGCTGGAGACTGTGAGGTGGCGGCCCAGGGGATTGGGAAATGGATGGGCCCACTGAGTCTCCTTGAGAGACTTCCCACAACTGTGGAGTGGAAGGTGATCTTTCTCCCTGGGGGATCTCCCTAACTGGGGACCCCCCAGCAGTGGACGAAGGCCCGGTACTTGGGTGGAGGAGCTCCGGGCTGGCTGTCGTCAGCTGCTGGTAGGGCCCCATGGGGCCGGAGAGTGGCGATTGCGCAGGGGGGTGCCCTGAAGTTGGGGCTCACCCCAACAGCCACCGCACCCAGATTGCCTGGTGTGGGACTATCAGACCCAGGTGGGGGTCGCACGCCAACCAGCCTTGATGGATAGGAGACCAGCATGACGCCCGGCGTGCAATCACCGCATGGAACCTCTGCGGCAAAGGTGATATCTATATGTCCCTGAGGAGGATGTGTCCGGGGTGTAAACGTAGCCGGAAGACTGTGGCTGGTATCCCCGTTGTAGGAGCAGGTCTCAGAGAGTTCGCCAGGAGGGGGAGGCTGCAGGGATGGAGCCGCCGCGGGACCAGCGGCCGGAGGTACAGACACCAGTGGAGAGTCCCCTTGACTGAGGGCAGGCCTCTGTAATGCGGCCACCGGGACAGAAGATGAGCTCTCTGAGTCGGGGCCCGAGTGTAGGGAATCCCTCGTTGGCGCAAGCCTTACCGCTACCATCGCTGCAGGGCCACCGGGGTCCAGGCTGGGCTGCAAGATGGCGGTGGCCGCGTGATGCAGGGGAGCGCAGGCCAGGTAGTCAGGCAGGGTGCAAACCTTACCCGATCCGTCGGAATCGCTGGGGACCTCAGGCTCCTGGGAGAGAGGTGACAGTGAGGCTGGTAGCTCCTCCGGTGAGTGCCGGGACCTCCGCTCTCCTCTGGCTGTGAGCTGGTTGCCGCCAGTTAAAGATGGCGCCGGGCCCTCTGAGGAGCTGCGTCTTCCCGCGCTCCTCGTTATGAAGCGCTCTATGCCCGATCCTGGTATCGGAGGCACTGGGGCAGCAGCGGATGTTCTCCTGGGTGTCCGGGTACGGCTTCTCCCCATCTAGGGTGCAGATGAAGCAGGAAAACTGCAGAATTCGGCGGCTTGGTAGTGAAGCTCCTTCAGTGTGCGGCCATCCACTGAGCTCTCTAAGCCACGCTCCCCAGACTGATCATTTTAACAGTGGCTATGAGTACAGTGCACAGTGATCCTCAGCAATCCCATAGACTTTGAATAGATTAGCGGTGCACATTCTTGCCCTAAGCACCATTCAAAGGCTGTGAAAAAGCTCAGGGGACTCAGGGAACCAATTGCAGTGACTGTTGGGGTCCCTGTGGTGGATCAGATATTTTTAATGTATAGCAGTAGAATCCCTTTAAAGGGGTTTTGCCACGAAGTAAAATTGACGTGGGAAGCTTGCAAATGAAATAAAAAACATTTTCACCATTCATCATTATTAAAAATTCTGTAGTGTTTTTATTTTAGCTGCTCCTTTAGTGATCCATTGTTTACAGTTTGTCTCCAGGGGATACGACCAGGGCTGAGAGCCCTCACTCCTGGTCAGACATGCACCAGACATCACCTCTCATCTCAGGCAGCTACTGAGTGTTCAAACCCCAGGTGCTGTCATTCTACTCCTGTCTTCTGTACTCCTTAGTAATTAGTCAAACAGTGCAAATAAATAAAAATAGAAACCTCAATGACATATGTGCATTGATAAAGAGAAAAAAAAAAGATTCACTGGTTTGGTTCCTGCAATGATTTGAACCTAGGACTCTTGTGCTGTGAGGTAAAAACTTTACCTCTGAGCTACTCACAGGTTTACAAATAAACAGACCTTTCTTTGCCTAGAGAGAGGAAAGGCCTGGTGATGTCATCCTGCTGGGTCACATGATATGCAATTCAAACAAATCATACACTCCCCCTTCTGAGTACACATAGCTGAAGAGCTGGATGCAGGGGGTATGAAATGAGATTGTGGCAAAATCCCTTTAAGTAAATGAAGTTACTACAGTACTTGTGAAAGAAAATGTAATTTTTCTTACAATCTATTTATGGGAGCAACTAGATAATGGAATATTCCCTTCTTTCAGAAGAAAACACCCTATATTTTTTTTTTCGTCATGCTTCTACAAAAAAAACATTTTAGGGGGCTTTGAGTTAGATTGTTGATTTAAATATGCAACATACGAGTCTAGCGGTTCTATAAATCCACCTAAATTTAATTACGCCTCTTGACTACATAAAAAATGACTTAGTGAGTATGTAATTGAAGAACTTCTATTAGTCTATCTTAAAACAGGACAGTTCTGGAAAAATGTTCATAAGTGCAAAATTTATATCTGAATCTGTGTATTAATTCAAATCATTTGCAGTGAATGTTTACCTTCAAAGCGAGTATATTTTTGCATAGTTCTGTTCTGTAGCCTACTCTCAATATCCACAAATTAAAATGGACAGTTCTTACTGGTTCAAACAGTTTTCCTTGTCTATTTTTTCTCGTAATCATTTAAAAGAAAAAGTCAAAGTTTGGGAAAGAAAAGGTTTTGTTAGGTTCCCGTCATACATTTTGCATAGCATTTTTGGCTGAAACTGCATGCTTTTCGTTTCCCATGCTTCCTATATTTTTAATGGATTTTTTTTTCAAAACAATTTTTATACTTACACGCATTTTTTTTCTGGTGCATATTCCCCATTACAAATTATGTGTTCCATCACATGATTTGGTATACGGAAAATCACCACAAAACGCACACATAAATCATACATTTACCTGTGTTTTTTTTGCTACAGAACACAGTGTATGTCCCCAAGCAGAGAAATGCCACAAACTACCTGAAAAAACATCATATTTAGGGCATGCTGCCACCGACCAAGAAACACACAACCAAAGTAGAAAAAGGCCACAAAGTAATGTCTTTATATGTCCCTATTGATTTACCGCTAACACCTGTCAGAGATTTTTTTGCACAAAAAATTTATGTAAAACACATCATAAAATGGCACTAAAAATATGGTGTGCTGTGCAAAAATGCATTGTGTGAAAGCACTCACAATGTTTTTTGTCTTCCAAAAATCGGAAATTTAGAAATGTTATTCTTTAATTCAAATTCTCCTTGTAGATGGAGTTTCATTCATAGGAGTGGGATTAGTCATCCCTTCTAAAATGGCTATGAAAACTTAAAGTTTGATGTTTTGTTATTTTTAAAATGCATTCAATATCTTTACAGCAAACATGCTGTAACGGTCTGGTAGTGGATCTGCTGGACCACCGCAAGCGATGGTGAAAGCCCACGACAGGGAGCGGAATCTAAGTAGGTCCCGGTATTCACCAGAGCCCGCCGCAAATCGGGATGGACTTGCTGCGGCGGGAATCTACCAGGTCGCTTCCACTGGCGGGACTTGCTTGCGGTGGCGGCCAAGGGTAGACGAGGTACAGATTCGTCAGGCAGGCTCGTAGTCGGGGACAGGCAGAAGGTCAGGACAGGCGGCTCTGGTTCGTAGTCTTGGACAGGTAAAGGGTCAGGGCAGGCGGCAAGATTCGTGGTTGAGGTCAGGCAGAAGGTACAGTACATAGGAAATCAGAACAAGGCTTTCTGGAACGCTTTCTCAGTAGGCAAGGGCACTAAGGATCCGGCAAGGCTGCCAGGAAGAGGCCGGTTTTAAATAGGAGCAATGTCCGGTAATGACCAATTACCGGTGCACTGTCCCTTTAAATTTCACACTGCCGCGGGACAGAGACGGACAGAGCTGGAGCGTGGCTGGGTAAGTGGACTAGAGCGCCAGCAGGCGGGCGAGCGGACCCCCGACCCGACGTGAGGGACGGGGCGCCGCTCAGCACAGGGGCACGGATGCGCCCGTGTCCCGGGACGAGGGTCGCAGGGGCATCCGTGACAGTACCCCCCGCCTTTGGCCCCTCCTCTTTCTGGAGTGGAGGAATTTTTGGATGATGCTGCGGTCCAGGATGTTCTCCTCCAGCTCCCAAGACCTTTCCTCGGGCCCGAACCCCTTCCAGTCAATGAGAAAATATCGCTTCCCTCTAGTCCTCCTCATACCCAAGATTTCCTTGACCTCAAAGACATTGGAGGCATCAGCCACAGACGGAGGAGGGACAGCCTTCTGAGAGAAACGATTAATGACCAGAGGTTTTAGTAGTGAAACATGAAAGGAGTTCGGGATACGCATGGTAGGAGGGAGCCGGAGTTTATAGGCCACCGGGTTTATGCACTTAAGGATCTCGAAGGGTTCTACAAAGCGGGGTCCCAGTTTGTAGGTTGGGATTTTGAGGCGGACATATCTGGCCGAGAGCCACACCTTGTCACCCGGGGTGAAGACAGGAGGAGGGCTTCTTCTTTTATCTGCTTGTGCCTTCATGCGACCAGACACACGAAGCAGGGATTGGCGGGTCAGGGACCAGATGGTCTTCATGTCCTGGGCCAGTGCGTCCGCCGCCGGGACCTCGGATGGAGATGCCAGAGGGAGAGGTGGGCGGGGATGCAGACCGTATATGATGTAGAAGGGAGAAACCCCCGCGGATTCTGAGTCTAGGAATTGATAAGAGAATTCCCCCCCACGGCAGCAAGTTGGACCAGTCATCTTGTCGTGCAGAGACGAAGTGGCATAGGTAACACCCCAAAACCTGGTTGACCCTCTCCACCTGGCCATTCGTCTGAGGGTGGTAAGTAGAAGAGAAGTCGAGCTTTACCTGGAGTTGGGAACACAGAGCCCGCCAAAACTTGGAAACAAACTGGACCCCCCGATCCGAGACGATTTGCTGCGGGAGCCCTTGCAGACGAAAAACATGATGAAAAAATAGCTCAGCCAGGCGAGAGGCAGACGGCAGCCTGGCAAAGGACAAAATGCGCCATTTTGGGAAAAAACCGAGTGTGATCCCCCAGACAAGGGTGTTGCCACCCAAAAGAGGGAGGGGTTCAAAGCCAAAAGCTATTGGGGACCATGGTTCGAGGGAGGGGTAGGGTGTATTAGGCCCCGGCTTGTGACGAGCGTCTTGTTGTGGGCACAGGAGTTACAAGATCAACAAGTCCTTTTGACATTTTTAATGAGGTCTGGCCACCAAAAACCCGGGATATCGGGGAGGAAGTTTTTTGGGCCCCGGGGGTGCCCCACCAAAGAGAAATTCCCCTTTTCAAGAATCTGCGAGGCAGGGTTACGTAAGACTTCCCCGGGGGAAATTCCGGGGCAACTGACAGCCGAGATAAGACGTTCTGGGGAATTAGGGCTCAAGAGTATTTTTTCACCCACCACGTCGGGGCACGAAGAGAAGTCAGCCTTCCGTTCTTTTCCGCGGCGGAAGTGGATCTGGAATAACCCGGGAGAAAAAGAGCGATCCCCCAAAAAAAAAAGGGCGGGGGGGGGGGGGTTTGGGTTAAGTCGTTGAGCCCGGAGGTACTGGGGGTTTTTTGTGATCCAGTAGATGGGGATGGGAGGGGCGACACCTTCCGCAGATAACGCCTTTCCCCAAACCCAGCTTGTAGCTAGTAGCCCCCGGTCGCCAATCGTTTTTTCCTCTCGGCCGGGTAGAACTCTTGGAAAAGAAGCCACACGTACAGTCTTGCCCTGGCCCTTTTTGCATTAAAAACGCTCCCACCCCCACAAATGAGGCATCCACTTCCAAGTGAAGGGTTTCCGGGTCCGGGCCCGATCGAACAGAGCAGTGGCAAAGGCGGATTTGGGGCTTATAAATGCCCCCCGGGCTTCGGGGGGGCCCAGCTACGGGGGTAAACGTGTTTTTCGTAACGCCACTATAGGAGCTCCCAAAGTTGAAAAGGGGAATAAAGGGATAGTATTCAGAACCCCAGAAACCTTTTATGGCTCGCAGGCCGATGGGCGGGGCCACTGAAAAACGGCCGACATTTGCGGACCCCACCCGTAAACCCTTGGTCAAGATGAGTATCAAGACAATTTAAAGGGGGGGAAAAATGGGTCCTAAAAAATAACTTTTATTAAACATAGTTTAAATTTATATCGTGATCTACTCAAAAAAAAATACAAAACACTGTGGGGGGCAAACTACAACCACATGGGGGGCCCCCAGAGGGGTATACAAAACCGGCCCTATAAAAATAATAACCCCCCACCCCAACTAAGAGAGAACAGGATGATGCCCCCATAAAAGGGGGGTTCCCCGCCCGCAGCCTTACCCTAATCCAAAACACCCTTTATTCCCATGGGGTAAATTTACAATCCCCCCCCCCTGATTTTAAAACTCGGGGATAGTCTGAAAAAATATAATTGGGACCAAAGTATTTTAAAAAAAACAAATAAATGGCTGAATAATGCGAGGCACGAGAATTAAAAGGGAGAAAAACCGAAAAGGTAAATTTTTGATGCAAAAAAACTAACAGCCCTGTCAGAAAATTTAACCCGGTCCCCCTTTCATGCATTTTTGATAGATTTTTTTAATACTAATCTGGATAGCCCTATCAGAAACCGAATCCAAAATGTTTCCTCTTCTTGAAATCTTTCCAGAAGGAACAATTACGTCGGAAGACGCAGGTATGTCCACGTGGGGTCCCCCTTTTTAAGGGGTGTCGGGGGGAACTCTCCCACAGCAGTAAAAAAATTTGTGGGTGGTTTTCGGGGGATGGTATTATTACTCCCCATCCCACCTCTGCCAATACCGATATCAGGAATGGTAAAAATTCGGAAAAAAATTCAAACGTAAATTAAAATTAAACGTATTAACATATTTTTGTACAAAAGGGCCCAAAATTTTTCTTGTGAACCATTCCAGATGATAAAATATGTCAATGAATCTAGCCCAAAAAGGGCTTATATGGCAGAGAAAGGAGGGGGGGGAGTACCGGGAAAACGGACTCTCCCACCAGCCTTTTACAAGATTTGCATAGGCCGGGGGGCACAGGAACTGCCCAGGCTGTACCCTGTAAGGGGGGGAAACGTCCCCAACAAACAGGAATAATTTCCGTGGGTTTTAAAAAAACAAAATTCCCCAACAAAACCTTTTGAGCCCTAAAGTACCCCTCTGGAAGAGAGAAAGGGAAATTCAAAAGCCTGCATCCATCCAGTTTTGGGGGATCGACGTATATAGGGCCTCTACTCGATGCTTCTAGAAAGGGACCTCACCAATCGTAGTCCCCCAAGCGCTTTTTAAAAGATCCCAAAGTGTCCCCCAACAAAGGGATGGGAGGGTTTCAACAAATGGTGCCAGTAGGGCTAGAAGATACCACAATTTTGACAAAGGGCCCCTATCCCAGAGACAATGGGACGTCCCCTCAAGGGAGACACCCCCTTGTGAACTTTGGGCAAAGCATAAAACGTAGCAACCTTAGGTGTGCGTGGATATAGAAAGTCATATTCAACTTGGTCAATGAGTTCCATCTCTTTTGCCTGTGTTAATAAACTTTTTAGTTCTGCCTGAAAACCCATAGTAGGATGTGCTGATAAACGTGCATAACAATTTTTATCCATTAAAAGATTCAGGCACATCTCCCGATATTGCTGACAAATCATCCCTACAATGTTCCCCCCCCTTGTCAGAGGGCTTAATGCATAAGTCGCGGTTCTTTCATAAGGATTCTAGTGCTACCCGTTCAGATTTAAGATAATTCGTCCATCTGTACTCTTTTATTTGACCAGATCTTTAAGGACTAAATCCAGAAATACCTCAATGCAAGATGCTTCTGCTACTGGTGGCATCCTATTACTCTTGGCCCTCAAGTTTGTAAAGGGGCCCTTTCCAATGTCGTTTTGTGGTATATCTGCCAATCCGAATAGTAATCTTACATCTTGCAGCATATCAACAGGGATCCCCATTTCAGAGCTCTCCCGTCTATTTTTTGCTGCAAAGAACTTTTTCCAGTAGAGTTTCCTTGCAAATATATGTAAGTCCTTAGTCCATGTAAATAAATTGAATCTCATTGTCGGGACAAATGATAGTCCCTTACGTAATAGATTCATCTCATCAGATGTCAAGATTGGGTGTTGTTTGCCTCCCACAAATTTTTGTGAGTTCTTTGAGATAGATCACGATATATTTTAAACTATGTTTAATAAAAGTTATGTTTTAGGACCGATTTTTCCTCTTTAAATTGTCTTCGATATATGCTGGTCAAGAGGTTTTGGTACTATTGGTAGGGATCTGCTAGGTACATTTGTTCCAGAGATGATGTATCCCAGAAACGGACGACTGGTTTGGTGGAAGAGGCACTTTCCCAACTTGGCATACAGGTGGTTATCTCGGAGACGCTTCAGCACCTGACGGACATGGCTGCGGTGGGTTTCGAGGTCAGGAGAGTACACCAATATATCGTCCAGGTAGACCACTACTCAGGTGTAGAGGAGGTCTCTGAAGATGTCATTTACGAGCTCCTGGAAGACGGCAGGCGCATTACACAGTCCGAAGGGCATCACCAGGTACTCAAAGTGCCCGTCCCTGGTGTTGAAGGCCGTCTTCCATTCATCGCCCTTGCGGATTCGGACCAAATTGTAGGCCCCTCTTAGATCCAGCTTGGAGAAGATCCTTGCGCCACGCAGATGGTCAAATAGCTCCGTGATCAACGGCAGAGGGTACCGGTTTTTCACCGTGATCTTGTTCAGACCCCGGTAGTCGATGCAGGGCCGTAAGGAACCGTCCTTCTTTTCTACGAAGAAGAATCCCGCCCCCGCGGGAGAGGAGGACTTTCGTATAAACCCCTTCTGGAGATTCTCCCGAATGTACTCTGACATGGCTTGTGTCTCAGGAATGGATAAGAGGTAGACTCTGCCCGGAGGAGGACTGGTACCGGGCAGCAGGTCAATCGGCAATCATATGGACGATGTGGCGGCAAGGTTTCCGCCTGCTTCTCGGAGAATACGTCAGCATACTCCTGATATGGCACGGGAAGGCCCGCTAGAGGTTTAGACGGTACCGGAGAAGCGGTACGCACCGGGCGAGGTGCCACCAAACAGCGAGACCGACACTCTGGGCCCCATCGCAAGACTTCGCCCGTCTGCGAGTCAAGCGCCGGGGCATGGCGCTGCAGCCACGGAAGACCCAGTAGGATGGGCAAGGAAGACCGGGGTAACACATAGAACGACAGTCTCTCCTTATGAAGTGCCCTCACTTGAAGGGACAATGGCTCCGTACGGTAACTGACTGGATCACTGAGGATCTCCCCACTGACGGAGGAGATGGCCAGAGGTTTCTCCAGGGGAACCACGGGGAGATTGTTTTGAGACATCAGGGCAGCATCCAAGAAGTTTCCAGCCAAACCGGAGTCCAAGAACGATGAAGCTTGAAAGTGGATCCCGGCTTAAGTGCTGACCAGGACAGGTATGTTCAGATGAGGAGAGGAACTGCACACCCTTAGGGATGCCTCTCCCACGTAGCCTAGGTGTGCTCGTTCTCCCGGACGCCGTGGATGGAGGAGGCAACCCCTGAGGAGATGTTCAGGGGTGCCGCAGTAGAGACATAGGTTTTCCTTACGCCGTCGGTTAAGTTCCTGCGGAGTCAGGTGGGCTCTATCCACTTGCATGGTCTCTTCTACGGCTGGCTGGGAAGGAGGCAGTGGAGGCTGTAGAAACACTGGTGCAAGATGAGGTAGACGGCGTGTTCGGACTGGTTCTTGCTCTTGGCGGAGCTCCTCACGTCTCTCCGTGAAACGGATATTAATCCAGTTTGCCAGGTGGATGAGCTCCCTTAATGAAGACAGAGGGTCCTAGGAGGAGAGAGCATCCTTAATCTGGCTGGAGAGGTCTTTCAGGAACGTGGCGCACAATGCTGCATCGTTCCAAGCCAACTCCGATGCAAGTGTGCGGAATTGTACGGCGTAGTCTCCCACCGAGGAGTTCCCCTGCTGTAGGTTCAACAGGGCGGTTTCAGCAGACGAAGCACGGGCAGGTTCTTGAAAGACACTACGGAATTCCTGTAGAAATGTCACCAGATCAGCCATGACCGGATCGCCTCGGTCCCAAAGTGGAGTCGCCCAGGCCAGGGCTTTTCCAGAGAGAAGACTGACCACGAAGGCCACCTTGGATCTTTCCGAAGGGAACTGACCAGCCATAAGTTCCACATGAAGGGAGCACTGGGTGATGAAGCCCCTGCAGGCCTTGGGATCCCCGTCAAACTTACTCGGAATGGACAACCGGAGTTTGGGGACGACTGGAGCGACTGCCACGGGAGGAACCACTGCAGCCGATTGCTGCTGCTGAGTGGCGATGAGCTGCTGCATCATAGAGGAGAGCTGTTCGAGCTGCTGCACTTGCTGCGCGATCTGTTTCGATTGCTTGACCACGACGGTGGTGATGTTGGCGACGCTCGGTAAAGACACCTTGGCGGGATCCATGGCCGGATCTTACTGTAATGGTCTGGTAGTGGATCCGCTGGACCACTGCAAGCGATGGTGGAAGCCCACCCCAGAGAGTGGAATCTAAGTAGATCCCGTTATTCACCAGAGCCCGCCGCAAAGCGGGATGGACTTGCTGCGGTGGGAATCTACCAGGTCGCTTCCACTGGCGGGACTTGCTTGCGGTGGTGGCCAAGGGTAGGCGAGGTACAGATTCGTCAGGCAGGCTCGTAGTCGTAGACAGGTAAAGGGTCAGGGCAGGCGGCATGATTCGTGGTCGAGGTCAGGCAGAATAGAAGAAAAGATGTCCGCTACATGTCCAACGTTGCAAATATAAAAATTTTTATACTTTATTCTTAAACAAATTTAAAAAAATGAATAAATCTCCAATAATGAACATGTCCAAAGTTACCCAAGCATGGAGGAGCACTGTGCATTCGACTGGTGGATCGAGATAACTAGGACGCTGACGCGTTTCGGAAGCGTGCTTCCTTAATCGTAGCTAAGTCCATGCTTGGGTAACTTTGGACTTATTCATTATTGGACATTTATTCATTTTTTTAAATTTGTTTAAGAATAAAGTATAACATTTTTTACATTTGCAACGTTGGACATGTAGCGGACATCTTTTCTTCTATTCCATATGGTTAACACGAGGCGGTGTATGTGTCTGGCTCTGTCTTTATGAGTTTGCATCAACCAGGTGAGCGGACTGATTTTTGTATTTCTGGAGGTCAGGCAGAAGGTACGGTACACAGGAAATCAGAACAAGGCTTTCTGGAACGCTTTCTCAGTAGGCAAGGGCACTAAGGAGCCGGCAAGGCTGCAAGGAAGAGGCCGGCTTTAAATAGGAGCAGTGTCCGGTAATGACCAATTACCAGTGCACTGTCCCTTTAAATTTCACACTGCCGGCGCGTGCGCGCCCTAGGGAGCGGGGCCGCGCGCGCCACGGAACAGAGATGGACAGAGCAGGAGCGTGGCCGGGTAAGTGGACGTAAGGGACGGGGCGCCGCTCGGCATAGGGGCACGGATGCGCCCGCGACCCGGGACGAGGGTCGCAGGGGCATCTGTGACACATGCATCACTTTTAGAGATGGGCGAATTTCTCAAAAATTTGACTTCGCCGAATTTTGCGACAAAATTAGTTTCGGTCCAAATTACTTTGGGACGAATCGCGTTAAAAAACAGCTATTTCCAGGCTGCACAGAGCCTGCAGGGTGCTGTAGAACGTTGTGCCATGCTTAAATATGCAGAGGGAGCTTGGTTTGGTCTTCATACAATGTTGTGTTTTAGTATGACACGCAGATGACTGCCGCCGCTCTTAGAATCGCTTCACTATAAAATTCCCTGGGCACTTAAGAGGGCAAAACTGACCAAAAAACTGAAGCGGGAATGTTGCCTGATAAAGTCATGTCAGCAAAAGCTGGAAAAAAACAAGCTGAGAGCTCAGGTGGCAACATTAGTGACAGAGTGTGGAGGTGATGGCGGCAGCCACAGCAGCATGAGGTCAGAGAGTGGCACAATGACATTCTGGAGTTGGCAAAACAGTAATAGGCCACAGAGTGGCACAATGACACAGTATGGAGGTTACGGCAGCAGCCACAGCAGCAGCATGAGGTCAAACAGTGGCACAATGACATTCTGGAGGTAGCAAAAACAGGAGTAGGTCACAGAGTGGCAGAATGACAGAGAGTGGAGGTCACGTCAGCAGCCACAGCAGCAGCATGAGGTCAGGAAGTGGCATAATAACATTCCGGCGGTTGCAAAAACAGGAGTAGGCCACAGAGTGTCACAATGACATAGTGTGGAGGTCACGACAGCAGCAGCATGAGGTCAGGCAGTGGCACAATGACATTCTGGAGGTCGCAAAAACAGGAGTAGGCCACAGAGTGGCAGAATGACACAGTGTGGAGGGAAACGGCAGCAGCAGCTTTGACGCAGTCAGTGACACAATCACATTCTGGAGGTGGCAAAAACAGGAGTAGGCCCACAGAGTGGCACAATGACGCAGTGTGGAGGTCACGACAGCACCAGAAATGAGGTCAGCAAGTGGCACAATGACATTCTGGAGGGGGCAAAAAACAGGAGTAGGCCACAGAGTGGCACAATGACACAGTGTGGAGTCACGAAAAGCAGCAGCATGAGGTCAGTCAGTGACACAATCACATTCTGGAGGTGGCAAAAACAGGAGTAGGCCACAGAGTGGCACAATGTCACCGCAGCAGTCACAGCAGCAGCATGAGGTCAGACTGTGGCACAATGACATTCCGGAGGTGGCTAAAACAGGAGTAGGCCACAGAGTGGCACAATGACACAGTGAGGAGGGCACGGCAGCAGCAGCATGAAGTCAGTCAGTGACACAATCACGTTCTGGAGGTGGCAAAAAAAGGAGTAGGCCACAGAGTGGCACAATGACACAGTGTGGAGGACACGACAGCAGCAGCATGAGGTCAGGCAGTGGCACAATGACATTCGGGAGGTGTCAAAAACAGTAGTAGGCCACAGAGTGGCACAATGACAAAGTGTGGAGGGCACGGCAGTAGCAGCATGAGGTCAGGCAGTGGCACAATGACATTCTGGAGGTGGCAAAACAGTAGTAGGCCACAGATTGGCACAATGACAGAGAGTGGAGGTGACGGTGGTGGCGGCAGCAGCATGAGGTCAGGCAGTGCCACAATGAAAATTCCTGGAGGTGGCAAAAACAGGAGTAGGACACAGAGTGGCACTATGACAGAGAGTGGAGGTGACGGCAGGAGCAACAGCATGAGGTCAGAGATGGAAACAATGACACATTTGTGTAAGTGCCCGCAGCAGCAACAAAAGCAGCAGCAGCATGAGGTCAGAGAGTGGCACAATGACACAGTGTGGATTTCACGACACTAGCAACACCCAGCAGCAGCATGAGGTCATAGAGTGGCACAATGACAGAGTGTGGGAGGTGGGTGGCAAATAACAGCCCCCTGGTAAAGATGGTCGGTGGCGCAGATGCAGAAAACTGGCAGCAATGTGTGGCTTCATGTGGGTTTGGCAGCATCAGAATAGTGCTGAGGCCAAGGAAAATTTGAACCCAGACTCATTTCTCACAGTTTCGGTGAGGCGTCATGTCTGATGTAGTCTGACGCTTAAGGCATTGGTGTGTGAAAATCCTGGCTGATCCACGCCTGATTCATCTTGACAAAGGGTCAGTCCGTTCCACATTTCCCGTGGACAAGCGGGTTCTCCTTGGGATAACGATGGCCCCCGCCGCACTGAACACCTGCTCTGATGCCACGCTACTGGCCAGGCAGGACAGCTTCTCCACTGCAAACTCGGCAAGTTGTGGCCACACATCCAGTTTGGCTGCCCAGTAATCCAGCGGAATTTCTAACTGGGGTGGCAGAGTGCTGTCCAAGTAGGCCACCACCTGTTGGTTCAGGGACTGCTCCAGGTCCTGCTGCTGCTGGCGACTACCCTCCTCACTAGGCGGGTGAAGGAAGCTGCTCATCACTAACTCCAGACTTAGTTTGCTGCTGATGGAGCTGGTACTGCTCCTACCCCCCCACCTTCACCCAGCAGCCGCGGCAGTAGTACGTGAGCGCTGAGGTACCCCTCGGTCAGACCTGTCAGAGAAGGGATGATGCCACACATAGGCAGCGGCCAACTGACTACGGAGGTTTCCCCTATAGAAATTTCATTTTTTTCCCTCCCTCTCAATAGCTGGGATAATGGCTCCCATTTTGGACCGTTAGCGAGGGTCCAATAGGGTGGAGAGCCAGAAGTCATCCCTCTGCCGGATGCTGATTATTCGGCTGTCACTAGCCAGGCAAATCAGCATGCTGCGGGCCATCTGCTCAAGTGACACCGAGGGGCTCCCTGCCTCCATCTCCACTGTATACTGCCACAGTGCTTGCGGGTCATCTGCCTCGTCTTCCTCATCTCCATCTTCGTCCTCCAGCTGCTACTGCTCCTCCTCTCTTGTCACCTGGGTAGAAAAACCTCTCATTTCACCAGACAATGCTTCTGCTCCAATGTCCTCCTCCTCCATTTCAGTCCCCAGCGGACTCATGTGGCCGCGAGATGTAGTCGCCACATCTCCAGCCCCCCCTGCCCGGGACAGATTTTTCAGCATCTTTCCAGGACATGAAGCAGTGGAATGACTTATTCATCCCGTAGTCCTGTCGACTGACAAGAAACGTTGCGTCCTCGAATGGCCTCTACAAAAGGCGGGTGTCACGCATGAGCTGCCACTGGCTGACATCAAAGTTACACAGGGGGAGTATCCTGTCCCCTGGATCATCAAAAAATCGTTAATGGCCTTTGTTCATACAGCCCGTCCAACATGTGCAGGCTGGAATTCCAACGGGGGGAAAAACATCGCATATCCGTGTGTGTTTGGGGAGGCTGTTCTGCCGCTGCAACTCGAGGAGGGTGTTCCTGGTTTTGTACGAATGGATAAAGTGCATGCACATTTTCCTGCCCATTTTCAGAATCTTCTGAAGATCTGTGGAAGACTTCAGGACCTTTTCACAACCGATTGAACACGTGCGCCATGCAGGGCGCATGGACCATCCCTCCTCGGTGCAGCGTGGAAAAACATGTTCCTCCCATTCCCCGGGTCATCATTGTTCCGATTTGCAGTTGGCACGGAGAAAGCCACACATCGATTTCTTGCTGCATGACGCGGAGCAGTTCCTCCCTTGTGTGCCCTTTCGTTCGCCGAGGCAAGCCAGGTGTAAGAACTGGTGACACCGCTGTGCCCTACACATGTGATATGATGGAGCAGTACTTGGGAGGCTTGAGATGGTGGTGGGGTGGTGGAGGAGGCGGACATTGGCGCAGGAGCCGCAGTTTGACAACGTGGAGGAGAAAGCGGCGTCTCCTGTCCAAGTTGCTGGTTTTGCCTGGGCAGGAAGCACATTCCACCCAGTAAGCGTAAAGGCCATGATTGGCCCTGACCGTAGTTTACAGCTCCAGACGTCCGCCGCTGCCGTGCCCCTTTGGAACAAACCGATAACTAAAGGGAAATGGCCCACTTTCTGTTCTACATATTTATGAAGTGCTGGTACTGCCTTTCTGGAATAGAAATTACGGCTTGGAACTCTCCATCTCGGCTCGGCACAAGCCTTTAGTTCTCTGAATGATGCAGGGAGGGACTGCAATACCAACAACATGGACAGGAGTACGGTCAGCTTCTGCAGCTTAGGATGGGTTGGACGCATACTGTTGTCTTTTGCAATCGCCTCGCTGGAACGACTGGCTGGGGCCAGGGGTAGCGAGGAGCAGGAGCATCTGGACCGGGAGAGGATGGCAAAGAGAAACAGCTCCCTTCTGCAGAGGTGGTGGAGCCTTGACTGGCTGCAATGGCATGCGTGCCACTGGCCGCTTGCTGCTGCTGCGGCGGCAGGATGGACCACCACATCTGAGCTACGTTTCTCCCAGGCCACCCGGGTGATGACGCTGCATGTGTTGACGCAGGGCCGTGGTGCCAACGTTAGCCCCCTGTCCAAAGCTTCACTTTCTGCCCACAGATTCTACATATACCCATATTCGGCTCCTCCGGTGTCTTAGCAAAGAACTGCAACACCGCCGAGTAGCTGATTTTACCGCCAACGCTCCGCACTGAGTGACTACTGCCGCCGCTGCCTCGCTGAGACCCTGTGCCGCTACTTTCTTGGACCTGCAAAGCGGGTTTTTTACCCGTGGCTGCTTAGCTCCCGACTCACACTGCTGCTACCCTCTGACTAATGGCCACACAGCCCACTTGCTGGCTGCGCCCCTGCCTGACGGCAAGCTGACGCCCCTTCTCCTGATGGTGATTTAAGCCCTTGCTTCACCCCGGCTCCCAAGCGCGGTCGGCTCCATCATCATCAATTTGGGTTTCATCGTCACTGCTGTCCTCATCACCGGTCTTGGTGTGCAGAGGCTGACCCCTCACAACATGACCTCCCATGCCACTCTCCACATCTATACTTTGCCGCCTACTGCAAGAAGCAGGGGAAATTGGCCCCATTTCTTCTCTGCCAAGTAGCTGCTGACTGCCCCCCTCAAATTGTTCCCTCCTCGCTATATAGTGGCGCTGAGCCCAGACCACATAGTAGATCTCTGGCTGAGGGACCCGGATGGGACAGAGGCGGGTTGAGGACAAGTGAGGGCCGCTGACCCACTCCCGGGCCATGCCAACTAAGGGTTGTGTCTGAGGTTCCCACCGACTCTTGGCTGCGGTTGTCAGATGTCATCTGGGAGGAAGTGGATGACCTAGTCAACCAATCAAGAACCCTTGAGTTGCTAGTCAGTACACGGCCGCTAGATGACAGCGGCAGTTGTGGCCTAACCGAGTGACCCCTGCTGCGACGTCCCCTTGCTGTGCTGCGACCTGGGCCTGCTCCAGGAATGTTTGTGCCACTGACACTCGCAGATGAAGAGCCTGCCACCTCTCTGACATACTGTCTGACATACTGTTTGTTCTAAAATGTACAGACACTGTTTGATGAAGATATCTGTAGATAATACATACACACCCTGTATTTGACTCCAAATGAACCCAGTAACAAGCCTGTGTAACCCTTGGATATAAATTGCGCTCCACAAATGGGCAGGAAAAATTAACTTGTATGTGCCGTTTGAAAACTCTGTGTATTTTACTGAATGTAAAAGCACAAACAGGCTAAATTAACCTTCGGATATGAATTATTCTACAGAATTTCTTCTGTGGCAGTGAAAAAGAAAGTTTCTTTACTGAGTACAACTGCAGAAAAATACTTAGTTAACCCTTGGATGTAAATTGCGCCAAACAATTGAGCAGCCACAAACTACTAGCTTTGTAGCTGTCACAGGTGGGCCCGCGACCCCCGTCCCGGGTCGCGGGCACACCCGTGGTCGCCACACGAGCGGCACCGCCGCCCGCATGTCGGGCGGTGGGCGCGCTCACCCGGCCGGCCGGCTCCTCTCTTATCCGGCCGCGCGTCCCCGACATCTAAGGCGCGTGCGCGCCGGCACTGCGAGATTTACAGGGCCAGTGCACCGGTAATTGGCTATTGCTGGTCACTGCCCTTATTTAAGCCTGCCCTTCCTGGGGCTGTTGCTGGATCTTTAGTGCCATTTCTGCCTTTAGAGAAAGCATTACAAGCCTGTTTCTGACTTACCGTGTACCGTACCATTAGCTTCCGTTCCTCGACCACGCATCTTGCCGCCTGCCCTGACCATGCCTGTCCCCGACCACGAAAACCTGTGCCGCCTGCCCTGACCTTCTGCCTGTCCCCGACTACAAGCCTTTCCTGACAAATTCTGCACCACGCTATAAACCCTTGGGAAGTCACATCAGGGGGAACGACCTGGTAGACCCCCCGCCGCAGCAAGTCCATCCCGCTTTGCGGCGGGCTCTGGTGAAAACCGGGACCTACTTAGATTCCGTTCCCTGGCGTGGCTTACACCATCGTTTGCGGTGGTCCAGTGGATCCACCTCTATGTCCGGGTTCGTGACAGCAAGATCCGGCCATGGATCCCGTCAAGGTGCCTCTGCCGTCTGACGCTGACCGCACCGCCATTGTGGCCCCAGCAGTCACAAACGATCGCTCAGCAAGCCCAGCAACTCAGCCATCTCTCCGCCATGATGCAGCAGTTCCTGGCCGCCCAGCAGCAGCAACCCGCTTCCGTGGCTCCCGCTGCTCCCCCGGTTCCAGCTCCAACCCCTGGTCCACGGCTCCGTCTATCTATGCTGACCAAATTCGATGTGGACTCAAGGCCTGCAGGGGCTTTATCACCCAATGCTCCTGCATATTGAGTTAATGGGGAACCAATTTCCTACCGAACGTCTAAGGTGGCGTTCGTACTAAGCCTTCTCTCCGGGAAAAAAGCCCTGGCCTGGGCTACCCCCCTCTGGACAGGGACGATCCGGTCACAGCTAACCAGGCTTCCTTTCCTCACCGATTCACGCTGCGTTTTTGAGAAACCATCCCGTGCATTCCGTCAGCGAAGACCGCCTTGCCTAAATCTGGTGCCAATGGAACTCAACTGTATGGCGATAAAGCCGTACGTTTCCGCACTTTTGGCCTCCGAGTTAACTGTGGAATGAAGCGCGATGACCTGCCACCTTCAAGTAATGGAGGCCTCTCCAGCCGCGTCAAGGATGCTCTATCCACCCAGGGATCTCCGTCTTCCTTGATGGACATATCTCCCGTGGCCACTCTGAATGAACATCCGTTTCTCGGAACGGCAGGAGGAACTTCTGGTGCAGGAACGGGAGCAAGCTAGACCCCGTCGACTTTCCACAACAGCCCCAGTATTTTCAACAGGCTGCCTCAGTTGCCCCTCGGCCACCTGCCGCCGAAGAGGCCATGGAGGTGGATCGGTGCCCACCTTTCTACAACTGGAAGCCTAACCAGAAAACGTTGAGGAGGAATCTTTGTCTGTACTGTGTCAGTGCAGACATTTCCACCCACCGATCCTGCCCACTGCCCTCAGAGTCCGGAACGGGCGCACCTAGGATAACGTAGGATAGGCGTCCCTAGTGAGATCAAGCCCTCTCCTCCCTGACCCATGCCCGTGATTGATCGCACTGGGCCCTGGGCCCAGTTTCAGGCTACTTGCCTTTCCTGCTCCTGGGTCTGCCCGGAAAATTTCTTTGGAACGCTGACCTGGTATCCCAGCATAACCTCCCTGTGACCCGCCTGGAGAAGCCCCTACTCATCTCCTCGGTCAGTGGAGAGATTCTCAAGGAACCAATAACGGTTCCGAACTGAGCCCCTGGTCCTACAAGAAGGGGTACAGCACAAGGAGAATACCTTGCGTATCTACGTACTAACCCCGGTCCTCCCTCGTCCATTCTCCTGGTCTCCCGGGGTGCAACCCCAAGCTCCGTGCTCGATTGGCAACGGGCAAAAGTCCTAGTTGGGGTTCGGAGGTCAGTCCCTTTTTGGGGCACCTTGCCGGTCTTACCGTTTTTTTGGGCGTGCCTAAGCTCTGAGGGCCCTTTCCTTCACAACCAAGCCTTCGAATTTTCTTCTCCGAGCAACGAGACTTGCCCCCCCATCGCCATACGCTGTCCTATTGATCTTCTGCCCGGGGCGTCTCCTCCAGTGGCGGGTTTACCCCCTTCGGTACCCGAGACCTTGGTATGTCTACATATATCAAGGAGATTTTCCCCGGGGGGTTTATCCGCAAGTCCCCCCTCTCCACCCGGGGGCCCGGGGTTTTTCTTCGGCTAAGAAGGGGCAGAAGCCTGCGTCCCTTTCATAGAAATCGAGGCCCCAACAAGATCCGGTAAAGAACCCCAAACCCCTGCCCTTGATCAGGAACTTTTTGACCCTTTTACGAGGTGCCAAGGTCTTTTTCTAAACTGGACCTACGTGGGGTTTTAACCTCATACGGATATGAGGGCGACGAATGGAAACCTTTTTAAAACCCCCCAGGGCCCTTCGAGACTGGTCATGCCTTCGGGTTTTTGCAATGCCCCGGCCGTCTTCCAAGAGCGTCAATACACTTGGGACCTCCCCGTACACTGCGGGTTGTGTTTTTGACACTTCTGGTTTTCCTCCCCACCTTTATTTTCCCCTAAGTTCACATGGCCAGGTCCTCAACGTCTAAGGGCCAACCGCCCCTATGCCAAATTGAGAAGTCCATTTCTCAGCGAACCTCCATTCCTCGGCTACTCATTTCGACAAGGGCCAAGATGGGGCCCCGCGAAGTTGTCTTTCCGTCCTCATGGCCGCGCCCCGGGCCCCACCATCAAAAATCCTGGGGTTCGCCAATATTACAGGCAATTTTTCCCTTTTTCCTCGCTGTAATCCCCCTAGTGGCTTTAACCACTTAAGGGCCCAGCCGTTTTT
>JAODAL010034900.1:0-43635 GCA_025379985.1 Phyllomedusa bahiana | reverse complement strand
GCTCTCCGCATGATGCGTCACCCTTGCATCCCAGCAACAGTCCCGTCGCGGCTCCATTGCGGCCCCCTTTCCCCTTCCACTTTGCCGGGGATCCCAACTTGGGGGGTTTTATCACCCAGTCCCGATGCACAGGGAAAACTATGGCGGACAGTTTCCCCTGGAAGTCTAAGGGTTGCCTTCGTGGTGATTTGCTGTCTGGGAAAGGTCGGGTTTGGGGCAACTCCTCTCGGGACAGGAACAACCCTGTGCAGCGGGTTACAGATTTCCTTCATAATTCCGCCCCCATCTTCGAGGGCCGACCGTGCATCCTCACCCGGGAAACCGCCCTTGGGGGCCTTCGAAGGCGCCCCCTGTGGGACTATGCGGCCCAATTTCAAAACCCTGGCTTTGGAAACTCACTTGGAAGGGATGCCCCCCTTGCGCGACTTTAAAAAGGGTCTGCCCAGCAGGGTAAAAGACCTTTGGCAGCAAGGACCCTCCCCACCCCTCCCTGAGCGATTTTAACCCACCTAGCAACTCGCACATTTAAAGGTTCGCTGAGAGGCAGGGGGGAGCTCCGCCAAAGGGAGAGTGACTCTGCCACGCCCCCTGGCAGTTCCACTGGCCCGGTTTTCCAGCTTCTCCATTGCCACCCCCCAAGCCGCGGGGTGGAACCCGAAAGTGGACCGGATCCTTTTATCGGAGCGGAGATGACAGTCGTCGAGCAGAAAAGCTTGTCTCACGCGCCACCCCGGCCTTTTCCGCAGTTGCTGTCCGCTAATCCCCAGCTTCCGGGAAAAAACGCTCCACCCGGTGCGGGAGAGGGGCCCAGGTACTTTTTTCCCCTCCCACGTTTGATGATGCCGTGGGGGGGTTCAGATGTGGTCTTCTTTGGGTTCTGTTTTTGGGAAACTGGGGGTCGCCGGGGGAACTTCATTTGTTCCCTTTGGGTTCCCGTTTAAACACTCCTGTAGCCCGTCTGGAGAACCCTCTGCTTATTTTCTTCGGTCAGCGGGGGCTCCCACTGCCCCCACCAGTAATAACCCACCGCTGACTTCCGTGGGGGGGGTTACTAAGGAGAGGATCAGGTTCCACGCCCTGTCCAGCTTCCTCGGCGACCCTTTTGGGGGGTTCCCCGGCGCAACGTCATGCCCCTCCTCGATTGGAAGACAGGGCGAAGTTTGAGTTGGGGCCCGGGGAATGCCAGCCCTTTGTTTGGAGGGTACCATGCCCGGTCCTCCCACTTCTCCCCCCCCCGCTTGTTAACTTTGCCGGGCCCCTCCCGGCCGGTCCAGGTTTTTGGGGGGGACGTTTCTCCGGAAAAAAGAGGGGCCTTTTCGCTGCTGCCAATCGGTTTTTCGATGCCCAAGACCTCCTCCCAGAAACCAGCCCTCCCCGGGGTGGGGTCTCCCCCGCTTCCTGCCAGAGCCCGGGGCCATGTCCCCCCAACATCAAGAGAACTTGCAAAAAGGGTTCATTCGCAAATCCTTCCCCCAGCCGGGGGCCGTTTTTTTTCTTGTGCAAGAAGGAGGTTCCCTCTGCCCGTGTATCGACTCGGGGTCTAAAAAGATCCACCGCAAAGAACCGCCCCCCCTTCCCGCTGATCTTGAACTTTTTTGCCCGTTCAAGGGGCAAGGTGTTTCCAAATTTGGATCTGCGAGGACCTAAAACCTCATCAGAATTTGGGGGGGGCGAGGGGAAAAGACGGGTTTAATACTGAGATGGAATTTTGGAAACTCGTGTGTTGGGCTCTGTAAGCTCCAGGGGGTTTTCCCAAGAATTCGTCAACGTGTTTTTCCCGGGATTCTTGTACACCGTGTCATAGGTATTTGGGAGGGCACCTGATTTTCTCCCCGGATCTTCAACTCCCCGGGACCAAGTCGCCGGGGTTCCGACGCTGCGCGCAATCACGTACCCAAGCTGGGAAATGTTTTTTCCATCAGCCCAGCCCCCCTTCCTGGGGTACATTTTCTCAAAAAGGGGGCCTGAAGATGGACCCAGCAAAACTCTCTGCGGTGAACAAGGGCCCCCTTTCCGGGTCTTGGGGAATACGCACTTCCTGGGTTCGAAAAATTTATTTTACCAAAACAATTTATTCCCCATTCTCCATTTGGTGGCCCCCATCGGGCCCCCTTTGGGGAAAGAATGCGCCCCCAAAATGCTGGCCCCAAAAAGGGCTGAGAAGGTTTTTCTTGATCTAAAGACTGCCTTTCCCAGGGCACCTGTTTTGGTCCGGCCTGATTCCGAGAGGCCGTTCTCCTTGGAGGGGGATGCCTCTTCCCCGGGGGGGTGGGGGGGGGGTCCTCAACAGAAAGGTCCCAAAGGCAAGTTCTACATGGGGGTTTTTCTCAAAGACCTTTTTCCCGGCAGAACAAACTTTCCCTTTTGGGGACGGGAATCTTGGCCATCTTTTCCCCTGGAGGGTGGCACATCTATGGAGGGGGCCGTAATCCAATCACATCTTTACGGATCCAGAATTTACTGTATCTTCAGAGGGCCCCAACGTTTAAACCCCTCCCCAAGCCGGGGGTCTCTTTTTTCCCACGTTTGACTTTCGCATAAATTTTCCGCCTTGAGAAAAACGTAAAAAAGGCTGATGCCCTCTCCGTGCTGGGGACGTGGGGGTGGGGAAACCCCGTGTAAAACTTTAATTTCTCCCAAACGGTTGGTTATGTGGCTCCCGCAGTCTCCAGAACGTTCCCTACTAGAAACTTTCGTCCCGGGAAACCAGGAAGAAGATTCTGGAATGGGGGCAAGCCCTCTTTTGGGGTCATCCGGAGCTGGGAACCTGCTTTGACTCCGGGCACTACTGGTGACCGACTCTGACACAATGCAAGGGCTTCACTCTCGCCTGTTTCACATGTGCTCGGAAAAAAGTCCCCACACCCAGGCCCGCAGGGGCTTTGCAACCCCTGGCCCGTGCCCGAAATCCCCTTTGGAGCACTAGCCTGGGGTTTCCAGAGACCTACGGTCTCCCTGGGACTTCGGTCATCTGGGTGTTCAGACCGGTTCTCGAAAAATTCCCCTTTGTGCCTCTCCTGGCCTGCCGTCTGCCCCCCCAATTGGCTAATTATTTCTTCCGGCATGTTTTCCGGCTACAGGGTTTTCCCTCACACATTTTCTCCGACCGGGTTTTTTAATTTGTTTCCCGATTTTGGGGGCCACTGTGCTCCCTCTGCAAATCAAGTTGGATTTTATCAGCCATCACCCCCAATCCAATGGGGGGTGGGGGGTGGAATGAACCGATTTGGGGGAATACCCGCGCACTTTGTATCCCGGGTTTTAGGGCAACTGGGCCCACTCTCCCTTGGACAATTTTCCCTTTAAACATCGTGACTCGGAGCAGCCGGCGTTCCCCCCTTCTTTGTATCTATGGCCCCACCCCCACCCCCTCTTCCCCTGCCCACGATTCGGATGTGCCCGTGTCAACGACCAATTGGGGGTTCAAGGCCCCCTTTTCGAGGGGGCCGACGTTTCCCCTACTTCGGGCCTCTGCCCTTGAACACTATATTTACTTTTTTGCCTTAGGCAAAAATTAAACCTATAGTTTTCTTTCTGTTAACACAAAAACGTAACTTTTATTTAATTTTCACTCTTAAACCCATACACACTTTTAAAAACCTGATCTCTAACTTTCCCATTTTTACTTTTTTGCTTTGAGAGAGGGAAAAAAACTCCCCTTTTATTTCAAGTTGTGGAAAAACCCCCCCTACTAACAGGGGGAGCCTTATATTTACAAAGTATGCTTCAGTAAGGGATCCCAAGCCAACTACTTTTGGGAGCTCCCCAATCCATAACACAGAAAAATAAGGCCCCCTTGTGAACCGTCGAGAGGTGCACTTTAGACAGAGGTGAGAGATCACAAATTTTTTAAGTCATATTGCCTCGCCGAATGTTCGCCAGCTAACCCCGGCTTTATCAAGGCTTAGGGTCCATAAGTGGTCTGAGCTCACTTCCTTTTTACATGTTAGGTAAAAAAACCCCGTTCAGGGGCTCCCCAAATTAGCCATCAAAGAATCCACATAAAACCCACTCCCCCTTCCGCGCGCACACTCATAACATGTCCTGCTAAAGCTGCCACCATGCTCTCATGAGCCAACAACCTTCAGTCAAATTCGCCATCTCCATAACGGGCTTGCGCCCCATCTTACCGTACTGCCCATGCCAATGCACTGCACCAACAAACACCTCAGCCCTGACTGTGATGGGCTTCCATCTCACTTCTCTCATATTATTGCAACTGCGTGGCTCACCAAGAATGAATTAAGCAGACTAGGTGTCACATTACACAGCACACTGCCATCTTTATCAATTCCCATAAGCCCCTTCTCTTCAATATCTAATATGCATATTCATTGGGAATATAAACTCCACTGTACAATAGACCACTGTCATATTATCTTCCCATAAAGCACTTCTCCTATTTAGGTAATATGCATATTCATTCCAATAGAGCTGCAGGCCCCCTTAAATCCATGTTCCACTGCATTGTATAGTATTGTCTCAAGACTATATTCATAAACCACTTCTCTTTTACATGTAATATTCATATTCATTTTAATAATACTATAGGCTCTATGGCTAGCCCTCCCTCCCTCCCACAGTCTGACCTCACAAGTTCTGTGTCTATGAGATTAGGGACGACTGCCCAAGTAGTTGGCTTGGGATCCCTTACTGAAGCTGGTACTTTGCTATAGATATAAGGCTCCCCTGTTAGTAGGTGGGGTTCCACCAGACTTGGAAATAGAAAGAGAGTTATTCCCTCTCTCAGAAGCAAAAAGGGTTAAATGATGAGGTTAGAGATCAGGTTTTTAAATAGTGTGTATAGAGGTTAAGAGTTAGATATAATAAAAGTTACGTTTTAGTGTTTAACAGATAGAGAACTGATAGAGTTTAAGTTTGCCTATGGCATAATAGTAAATATAGTGATTAAAAGTCACTCTTTGTTCTCTTGCGAGATTCCCAATTTTTTGGAGATTATCTGCCCGTATGAAGACTCAGGCTGACAAAAGGAGAAGACCTGCCCCAACGTTCCTCCCAGAGGACAAAGTTTGGCTCTCCTCGAGGTATGTGCGCCTGAAAGTTCCTAGTCTTAAATTGGGTCCTCGCTTCCTCGGACCCTTCAAGGTTCTTCGGCAGTTGAACCCGGTGACGTACAAGCTCTCCTTGCCTCCATCTCTCCGGATCCAAAATGCATTCCATGTCTCCATCCTTAAGCCGCTGGTCCTGAACCGGTTCTCTCAGAGGAATGTAACGCCTTCCCCAGTAGCCAACTCCGCTGACATCTTCAAAGTAAAGGACATCTTGGATATGAAGACGGTCAGAGGGAAGCATTCTTCCTCGTGGAGTGGAGGGGCTTCGGACCCGAGGAGAGATCCTGGGAGCCAGAATTCAACATCCTTAATCGTGATCTCATCCTCAGGTTTCTGCATCCTAAAAAGGAGGGGAGGTCTAAGGGGGGGTACTGTAACGGGTCACGCCGCAATCCGGTCCTCCATGGCATGTCCCCGGCGGGGACGGGTGGCGCCGCGGGCCACACCGCTGCCCGTGGTCGCATCCATCCCGTTCACTCACCTGACCGCGCTCCCGTTCGGTCCTCGTCCCCTTCCGGACAGAATGCGCATGCACGCCCCCTAGCGCGCGTACGTCCATGTAGATTTAAAGGGACAGTGCGCCGGTAATTGGCTAATTGCCGGGCGCTGTCTCTATTTAGGTTTTGGACCCACGTCACTTCCCTGCTGGATCTTTGTTGCCTCCGTGCCCTAGAGAAAGCGTTCCTAAGTATCTATTGTCCTACCGTGTATTCTGACCTCTGCCTACGTTTATCTACTCCGAACCTTTGCCGCCTGCCCCGACCTTGCCGTCTGTCCCCGACTACGCCTACGTCTCACGATTCTGTACCATGTTCATCCGTGGCCGCCATCGCAAGCAAGTCACGTCAGGGGTAAAAACCTGGTAGACTCCCGCCGCAGCAAGTCCATCCCGCTTTGCTGCGGGCTCTGGTGAAAACCGGGACCTACTTAGATTCCGTTCCCTGGCGTGGCTTACACCATCGCTTGTGGTGGTCCAGCGGATCCACTACCAAGTCCGTTACACAGTTGCCATTACTACAGGTAATGAGTGGAAGATGGAGGAGCCTCTTAAAGAAGAAGTTACAGGTCTGGGAGAGCCAGAAATCTTGCTTGTCTGTAGGTGACCAAATACTTATTTTTCACCATAATTTGCAAATAAATTCTTTCCAAATCAGACCATGTGATTTTCAGGATTTGTTTTCTCATTTTGTCTCTTTTAGTTGAGGTCTACCTATGATGTCAATTACAGGCATCTCTCATTTTTTTAAGTGGGAGAACTTGCACAAATGGTGGCTGACTAAATGGATTAAAACAACTTCCTAAATGCTGTTTTGAATACTTTAAGGGGTACAGTTTCTTAGATAGAGTCATTTATGGGGATATATAACATACTGGCCTCTCAAAGCCACATCAGAACTGGACTGGTCCCTAAAAAAATAAATGTTTCAAATTTTCTTGAAAATGTGAACATTTACTACTAAATTTCTAAGCCCAACTAATGTTTTAAAAATTATGCTAACCTACTGTAGATTTATGTTAGATGCTAGTTATAAACTATTTTATGTGGAATAACTGTCTATCTTGCACGAAGACATTTTTGAAGTTTGAAAATGGAACAATTTTCCAAATTTTCACAACATTTTGATATTTTTCACAAATAAACAAGGATTGTATGGACTAAAATCTCTTACTCACTTAAAGCACAATGTATCTTGAGAAAACAGTCTCTGAATCACACGGATAAGTAAAAGTATCAAAAAATTATTCTCACATAAAATGACATGTCAGATTTAAAAAATGGAGCTCTGTCAGGAAGGTCAAACTGGCTGCATCCTTAAGAGGTTAATCTTAATTATGCATTATGTTGGGTGGAGACTTTTGGACTTAAGAAAAAGTTTTCCATAGAATTATGGTTTCAGCATACAATGATTTTCCCTGATCCAACTATTATTGTATCTTTAGGGACAACTGTTGAATAAAAATTGCAAAGTGATAAAAAAGTCAAGTTTAAAGTGTAAACATTTTCCACAGGAAAAATTTCTCAGTACTATTGCAATAGCAATCCAACCATAGCAATGAAATAACAAAAATGGCAACCAGTTTGCAGAATTTAAATCTATAGCACAGTAAAAGCCATAGTATTTTCTTCTGATAACATGATTAAAACAACCAAGTCACAAATAGCGTATAACCACAGATGGGAGTGAAGTCTAAGGAGTTCCCTGGTTTCACCCTTCAGCCCCTTCACAGGGATCTGGTCTTTGTTTTTAGACTCCCAGCTCTCTACCCCTTACATGGTTATCTGTGGTGTCAGCTGACATGCAGACACAATACCAAGGGGCAGAGGAGAGGCACAGCAAGACTGGTAGTTAGTTGAGGAACATGACGTTCTTGCAAGGTCAAAGACAAAGTGTAAGGGAAGCAAATTCTCGGTGTACACTGTCCCTTTGTAAGGGAAAAAAGGAGAACCAGCACTCACACACTACAGAACAGCAAGATAAATTATGGAGGGTACTGATACAAAAATTGGTTCAGCCAGCTTACCTGTTACACAATAGGTGGTGTAAGGGTGCATGGCTAAGTCAAGGAAGCTGTCACAGTTCACGCCGCAGTCCCTGCCATGGACCATCGCCATGTCCATGCTTGCCATGTCTCTGCTGGGGCTCCCTGTGCAGGGGTCCCGGCGGCCTGTGTTCTTTGCTGTTTACTTGCCTGTCCTGTTGCTCCTGCTTCCTGGGGTCCTGTATGTGCACTGCACTTTATTGGGTTTGTGCCTCTCTTGCCTTCCTCTTGATCTGTGACCCCTGGCTATAAGAGGAACTTCCTGTCTGTGCTCCAGGGCAGTCCCAGTCCATTGTTGTACCTCTTTCTGAGAGGTTGTCCATCTGAGCTCCTGCCAGCTTCTCAGGTCTGCTATTCTGGACTTAACCCCTGAGATGCCTGGTTCAGTTCCTGCAGTCCATCAGAGCTCCTGACCACCTGTCTGTCGTCTTCTGCTGTCCCTGTACCGTCCAGTACCTGCTGTTTCTGCTGTCCTTGGACTCATACGTTTACCTTCTGTATCCTGCCGTTATACCAGTCCAGTTACTTGCTGAATTCTGCCGTTTACCAGTACAGTTACCTGCTGTATCCTGCCATAATACCAGTCTGGTTTCCTGCTGTTGCACCTGTTGCATACATTTATTCCTACTGTATCCTGCTGCATACGTTTTCCTGTTGTACCTATCTACCACTGCTTCTGTGCCTGGAGTTCCTGTCCTGCACCTCGGCTGTCACCGCAGGTAGCCACGTCAGGGGTAGCGACCTGGGGGTTCTCCACAGCAAAGACCGTCCTGCTTTGCGGCGGGCTCCGGTGAAGACTGGGGGATCCTTACACTCCGCTCCCTGGCGTGGGTCTCCATTTACCATCTCGCTTGCTGTGATCACAGTTGATCCACACCCAGTTACCAGCGATCGGCTCCTCAGTGCATGCTGTTACCGCTGTATCGTGACAGAATGGACTGACCATGGATCCCGCCATGGTGACCCTGCTTATGTGTCTGCTGTTACCTGCTGTCTTGCTAGTCTGTTACCTGCCCACTGTCTCATGGTTCGCCCAAACTGTCTGCTCCTGTCTGTACCGCTGGCTCATGGCTCCGCCCAGAGCATCCGTACCTGTTCCTGTTAGCTCATGGTCCCGCCCAGAGCTTCCGTACCCATTTTGCTTGTTTTCCCGCCCTTAGTCCCTCCCCCCATTTGTGTCTTGCGCTCCGTTTGTTCCCCCTGTGCACCTCCTTTTCTAGGTTTACCTATATCGGCTATCATGCAGCCTGTACTTGGTTTTGGGGTTACCCCCGTAGAAGCTGTGGGCCCCTGACCTATGTGGAATTCCATTCTGTAATTTGGAGGGGGAGGAGAGGGGTCTGGGGGCGGGGTACTGTCACAGTTCACACCGCGGTCCCTGCCATGGACAGTCGCCGTGTCTGTGACTTCCATGTCTCTGCTGCGGTTTCTTGTGCAGGGGACCCGGCGGCCTGTGTTCTTTGCTGTTTACTTGCCTGTCCTGTTGCTCCTGCTTCCTGGGGTCCTGTACGTGCACTGCGCCTTCTTCCTGCTCTTTATTGGGTTTGTGCCTCTCTTCCCTTCCTCATGACCTGTGACCCCTGGATATAAGAGGAACTTCCTGTCTGTGCTCCAGGGCAGTCCAGTGTTGTACCTCTTTCTGAGAGGTTGTCCATCTGAGCTACTGCCAGCTTCTCAGGTCTGCTATTCTGGATTTAACCCCTGAGATGCCTGGTTCAGTTCCTGCAGTCCATCAGAGCTCCTGACCACCTGTCTGTCATCTTCTGCTGTCCCTGTACCGTCCAGTACCTGCTGTGTTTCTGCTGTCCTTGGACTCATACATTTACCTGCTGTATCCTGTTGTTACACCAGTCCAGTTACCTGCTGAATCCTGCCGTTTTACCAGTCCAGTTACCTGCTGTATCCTGCCATAATACCAGTCCGGTTTCCTGCTGTTGCACCTGTTGCATACATTTATTCCTCCCGTGTCCTTCTGTATACGTTTTCCTGCTGTACCTTTCTACCACCACTTCTGTGCCTGGAGTTCCTGTCCTGCACCTCGGCTGTCACTGCAGGTAGCCACATCAGGGGTAGCAACCTGGGGGTTCCCCACAGCAAAGTCTGTCCTGCTTTGAGGCGGGCTCCAGTGAAGACTGTTGGTCCCTTAGACTCCACTCCCTGACGTGGATCTCAATTTACCATCCTGCCGGTGGTGATCACAGTGGATCTAGCAAATGTGTACATGCTATGACAAATTTTTAATTAATATGCAATAAATGCTAAGTTTTATATTTTTTTTGGGTGCTGGCTTCTTACCTACTGGGTGTCCTTCCAACTATAGACCAGCCAATGGAGCAGGAAAGCAGAAGAAAGTCACACAGAGTGCTATCAGATAAATGAGCGCGTCGGCAGCTGCAGGCATGAACTGCTTCATGGCTTGTGAAACAGTGTAGCACCATGATTTATCCGAGTTGGAAAAAAATGTTGTACTTCTTCCATGTACATCAAACAATATACATGTACTGTACATTAGTTTAAAAATATATGTAGTTTTAAATTCGGTGTTTGATATACAACTAGCTTTGAGCTCTTTGACTATTTCTAAAGTTTATCAGTAATCACAACAAAAACTTCACTACTAAAACATAATCTTTAATTAGGTGCTCCATCAAGTTACTAATTCAACTCATAAGCAACATATAGAATACAAAAATCTTACAATTACTAGAAATCTGATCTTTGTACTTGTTATTGTACTTGTTATTGCTTGATGGCTGAGGGTACTTAATTTTGTACATAAATGGGTTAGGAAAAAGTATAATCTTTATCCAATTTTATGAAGTATTCTTTTAGATTCGTACAAATATAGTGGCAAAAATCTGAATAAAAGAATAGAAACATCAAAAATAGCAGGGTTTTTAAAACAAACCTTTAACCTACTTTGGAGATTACCTAACGTTTCCCCCTATCCACTTATAGTGCGGTTCGTAAGGGGTTACAGTATTGTGTGGGCTTGTAAATGATGAATCCAAGAACCACGGCCTCCACAGATTATATAAGTGGCCAGCTTCCTTGAGTAAGATGACTCCACCATTGGATGAAAAAGACGTCCTTTTAAACATTCCTGTTTCACCTGCCTAGCCCAGCAACCATGTTAATAAAGTTTATCAGGTCAATTTGTTCAAACACCTTATAATTTTTTTTTCTACTGTAGAAAGCCCTATCACTATGACATATTAGGACATATGGATGTAATACATAGATACTTTGGACTCTTATTAACTAGCTGCATTATACTATACACATGGTCCATTTACTTCAATGTTATATGTTAATTTTAGGCACCATTAATTTGAGAAAAAACCTTTAGTAAAATGTTCTATAATATAAATAAATATATAAAATTACAAATATTTTGGTTTTGATATAGTAATGTTTGGCTTACACCCCAAAAATGAACAGTTTCTATAAAATAAATGGTTAGGTAGCTCAAAACAGAATCTGCATAATGCACGGTATATAGATAGAGAATTGTGAAGTGTCTTTTCCTTTACATAAGAGATTACCTAGAATCAAGAAATTACAATATGTTCCAAAAAAGCATTACTTTTTTTAAGCTGTTCTTTATACTCTGTAGCATGGCAACAGCATCCACAATTATTATTAGGCATTTACATCTATGGTTTAAGCCCATTAGCCTAAATTTGGACGATCGAATTGGGGTGAGTATGTAGGAAATCTGGGCATGCACATTATAAATAAAAAGTATTTGCTATTTTAGAATAGTCCCATGAACAGTATTGTAAAAAGAAAAGACGACTGCTGCTGTTTAGTAGCAAGCAGCACCCAGTTTTCGGCTAAAAAACAGGTGAATACGTATAGGGACAAAATAGCGCAAACCTCAGGTGAACCTGATGAAGTGTGGATGGCATGAAACACGTAGTTCGTTTGAAATAAAATACCCTATACTTAAAGGAGGTTTGTGCTATTTTGTCCCTATATGTATTCACCTGTTATTTAGTCGAAAACTGGTTGCTGCTTGCTATTAAACACTTAACATCAGCAGTATTTTTTTCCTTTTTACTGCTACAACCGACCCTGATTAACTTCGAGGTCCTGGGTGTGGGACAAGCTGCAACCACCGGGAACAACACTTGCTTCATGAGTCAGTTGTGCCACCTTTATCACAACTAAGCAAGGGGAGTCTGAAAAGCTTTGATTTCCCTTAGCCCACTAACGCCAACTTTAATACACTAGGAAGCACCTCTGTTTCTTTTTCTTTTTTCTTTTAATGAACAGTATTGTAAGAGGTATAACTGCATAGGTGCCAGACAGGCTTTCACAACCTTATTACATGACTCACATAGAAGGTGACAACCATTCAATTTATTGATTCTGTATTTCTTTCTCCCTTCCATTAGATAACTCATGATATTTAGACAGATTATGTTTAACATATTATGTTTTTCAAAAACAAATATGTCCCAATAACAGCATTATCAATTTTTTTTTACTGAAAATGAGTGATCTAATATACTGTTTTCTACTTGTACTGAATCCTCAAGAAAACACAATAAGGAACAATCAGTAAATAGGGAGATGACCTATTCTGAAGCGGCTTTTGGACTGAGTAGAATGGTCTTTGAATATGCTAACCTGAATCTTTTCTCTGCAGCTTAAATGATTCCCGCAAAGTGTGCATAAAGCATCAAATGTCACAAATTGATTTCCGCCATAGACTTATTAAAAATACAGCCTCTTGAATGTGCTGCAATCAATATGTCTCCTAAGAAGAATGCACCCAACAGAGATAATACTGTAATTGTCTAAACTCTATTGAATTGTTAATTTCAAAACCATTTCCGTTCTACGTCCAATTAAAACACTTTTCTGGACTGTATGCAAAGAAAAAAAAAGAAAAGAGATACAAAATTATCATCAAGTATCCAAGGTATCCTATTCATACAGTGCATTTATTATACTAAGGTTTTTTCAATAAGTTGGAGAACTACAAAGCTTATAGGAAATACATATACAATGAATCCTATTTCAATTCTATGGTTTTATATATCAGAACATGATATAAAAACATCTCATCTTTAGAGGGTCTTAAAATTTGGTAAATTCAACCTCAGATGAACAACAACACACAGCAGATTTCACTGTATCATTATTTACTTAACAACAGTGGTGCTTTAACATACAATATTAATTAGTTCCAGAATGACTATTGTATGTTGAAATCACAATTCTAAGGAAAACTGGTAATTGGTTCTGAAGTCCACAAAACATTAAAAGGTCCTAACAAGGCTTGTTTGTCTGTTGGAGTAGAAATAGAAGAGAAACCTCATACTTACCTCCCGAACTCTCCTGTTCACTCCTGGCTGCTGATGCGTTCAAACCAGAAGTAAGCAGTGAACATCCATTGCTCACATGTGCACGTGACCTCTGTGGCCTATAATTGACTGCAGCTGTCACGTAAGTAAAGAGCTTTCACTACTTTAGCAGTGGTGAACGGACCGGCAGCCGAGAGTGAGCGAGAGTGTGCGGGAGGTAAGTCTGAGGTTCCTCTTCTTTTTCTACTCATAACTCAACAGACAAACAAGCAATGTAAGGCCCCTGAATGCCCCTTTAACCCTAAATAAGAAAACATGAAAAATTAAGAAAAATATGCAAAAAGTAATGCAGATGAGGCAAGTTCTTACATTTAATACTCAGAAGGAGCAACTGGAAGCATCTCAACCATGAGAATGGACATTTATAGAGCAGTAGCCAAGTATGTGCACTGTCTCTCTGTATGGGACTGATGGAGATAACCAAACACTGTATAGCTCTTGACTAGTGATACAGATGTAGCAGAGTACAGCTTGAACGTCATATCACAGCTTTTCGTGTTATCTGTAAACAAAGGACATTGAAAAGCATTGAAAAAGTTGATATAACGTGCTGTGCCGTGATATCACAGTGCAATATCTGTTCTGTTTAGTTCTGCCACATCTGTAAGCGAGCCCTAAAAAATTCGAAATTGGGAACCATTACAAATCGTGAACCATTAGAAGTTCTGTTCGAGGTTTGAGTCGAACTTGAACTTCGAACCCCATTAAAGTAAATGGGAGAAGATGTTCAGGTTAATTTTTATACCTATATAGGTGATGAGACGCTGGAATTAGCATCCAATAGAGTAAATTGGATACGTAGAACAACTTAGTGAAAAAAATTGAGAGGCTAAAATAATTAATTCCTTTCAAGGCTAACTGAAAAGATGAGGACAGCATAGCTATAGGAGGTGCAGCGGTAGCAGCTGTTACCGGCCCCTTTGACACATAAGAAGACACCGGTATTGGAAATGGCACATGGTAACTGGTAGGAGCCCAATTTCACTTTTTGCACCAGGGCCCAAGAACATGTCATATATGTGGTGGCAGCATGGACATGGAGGTTCAGCTGGCAGGGTCGTAGTTATAGAGGGTTCAGTGGTAGCCAAGGCTGCCATCAGTCACCTATTAAGCGTTTCAGGGCCCCATGCAGCTAAATTATATGGAGCACCCACTCATTACTAGTTCCTATTTTTTAACATATCAGTGGGCCCCTTTTAAATTAGGGTCCCTGACAGGAGAACCATCCTATTGGTACCCCTACCAGTTACCATGTGCCATTTCCAATGCCGGTTTCTTCTTATGTGTCAAAGGGGCTTTTGGGACACCTCAGGATGCAGGGTCCCGTAGCGGCTGCTACCATCATGAGTGCCAATAGGGCAGTATGGGCAGTACTCCTGTCAGGATCCCTAATCAAAATGGGGCCCACAAATATGTTAAAAAATAGGAACTAGCAATGGGTTGGGGCCCATTTCATTTGGCTGCATGTTGCCCTGATGCTTAATAGATGACTTATGGTAGACTGACTAATGACTGATGAATGACTGATGTTAATAGATGACTGATGGAATGTGTATTGCACATTGTCAAGAAGACATGCTACAGTTTACTAGTCAGTGACATTGGCAACCGGGGAAACAAAGTCGTCAGAGATTCACACATTTTGATAAATGTCAAACGATCATTGTCAGGGGAAAGATGGATATGTTTGTCGGTTATCACCCCTCCAGCTGTGCTGAATGTGCATTATAATGTAACGCTGGCTGCTGGGCAGGATAAAACTTTTATGGCGTGTCGAGCAAGCTCAGGCCATTCATCAATTTTGGACACCCAGAAGTTGAGTGGGTGCAGATTAAGTCCAAAAACATTGGTGTTGAGCTGCAGGTATACATGGACCATGGCCTTAAGACAGTCTCTGTTTGTCTGAATGCTGCCCTGTCTTGCAGGCGTTGGTGAGGTGGTAAACATGGATTGCAAAATGTCACCCAGTAGGGTTCTGCCGCAGTGTCTGCTGCTGCTGTGGCTACTTGCCATTCTACTGCTGGCACGTTGCTGACGTTGTTCCACCATGACAGAATATGAAGAAGATGCAAAAGATGTCTCGAGTTGGTCAATGAGCACTGTCTCAAAATCCTGCATTCTACTGTCAATTTCTGTGGGTGGAAGGAAATTGCTCACTTTTGTCTTCTAACGTGGACCAAGGAGGGTGACCACAAATTAATCTCTGTCCATTTTTATTGCCTTGATGCGTGGATCATGTTGCAGGTAATGTAGCATCCAGGCACTCACGTGTGAGATGCTGCTGGGATCTCCCAAGCATTGGGGTCGAGGGGCACTAATGGGATCTTCCTCCTCTTCCTCCTCCTCCTCCTCCTGTAATATCAGTGAAGGATAAGAGATGTCCACCCCTGCCTTCTCATCCTCCTCCATTTCCTCATCCTGACCATCACCAGAGCCCTGGCTAGCCTCATGCGCTTTACTCTGTTAGATGAACTGCTGTCCTGCACCCACCCTCGAACCACCGCCTAAAGAAGACCTATACAATTGTGAAACAGTTGGGCCTTCTACATCCTTCAGCAAGTAAAGCTCTGTGTCCGCCGCCTACTCCTCCTCCATTACTGCTGGGACCTGCTGCTCCAGAGTGCCTAACGCTTGTTCCAGTAAATATATAAACACAATGGTCATGCTGACAATGCCATTGTCCTGACTGACCATTTTGGTGGCCTCTTCAAAATTGCCAAGAATGGTGCAGAGGTCCTTCACCCTACTCCACTTTCTATGGGTCAACAACCCAAGGTCTGAAATACTGCTAGTCAATCCATGCGACATTTCATACTGCATAATGGCATTATTGCTGTGACAATCGCTGGAGCATGTGGAGGGTGGAATTTTAGCGTGTTGCCATATCACGTATCAGACGGTTGACGGGGAGGCCCAGATCACTCTGCAACGCTGGCAGTCATGCCGAAGCAGGGTGCGAATGCCGGAAGTGTGAGCTCAGACCTCGAGCCTTCCTCAGCAGACAGTCAAGACCCGGGTAGCACTTGAGAAATTTCTGCACAACCAGTTCATGTCGTGTGCCAGGCAAGGGATGTGCGTAAGTCTACGGATCCCAAGGTGAACTAGGAGCTGTCTCCCGGTGGCGCACACCACCGTGCCTGGTGCCAGGTTCTAAGCACCCAGCGACTGGTCGGTCTGAGTGCGCAGAGCCGTCCACAGCTCTTGACCCATGTGTGGACAGTCTCCAAGACAAATTAATTTGAGCCCGGCCGGGTTTCTCTTGGCATATGATGCTACCTGTCGCGGTTGGGGATCTGGACTCTGCACCATCCCAGCAGTGTGGAACAGTTTCAGTCAAGACCCATCACCAGAGACACTATCATCCACCATAGTCACCCAGTGAGCAGTCAGTGGATGTAACTCCTTTGACCGTGCTCACTAGTCGATGTGTCTGTAGTGAGATGGACTTTGGTGGACATAGAAGCAGCCAACGCGCTGGAGGTCTTTTCTGCAACGTGACAAGCCAGGGCAGGGCCAGCTTTCCTGGCAAAGAAATACCTGCTTGGCATCTGATATTGGGGGGCATGCCAGGGCCATGATGTGGTGGAACCCATCTGTGTCCACCAGGCGGACAACAGACAACAAGGGCAACAGTCTGGAAATGCCGACATTCAGGCTTTTGGCTATGGGATGGTTGGGGTGAAAGTGTTTCTTATGCTCCCACACCTGGTACACAGAAGGCTGGCTACTGGACCCGACTGCTGTACACTGTACAGGTCACACTGGTGGAAGGGCAAGGTGTAGACTTTGTTGCTATTGGGAATTGACCGACAGTATTTGGGACTGGGAATGGTGTTTGCTCATGTTGCTCCGGCACATTGGCAGCAGAGGAACACTTGGGCTTGGAAGTGGCCCAGGAGGCAGAAGATGTCACGGTGGTTGGAAGTGCAGGACCTGTGTGGCACTTCATGCTTTACATGCATGTGCCTGTTCATGCTCGTGGTGGTTAAACTCTTAATATTCTTTCCTCTACTGACACGTTGAAAGCAAATCCGGCATATGATGTCACTCAGCGAATCTGAAGCTTGATCGAAAAAGGCCCAGGTTTCACAGGTCCTGGACCTCTTCCATGTTGAAAATCTAGTACCGGTGTTACAGCTACCACCATTGACCATGGCTGGTGGAGTAATGTCAGCAGACTTGTGCAACTGCTCTCTCCCTTTCTGAGGCTGGAGCCGCACTGACACTACCCCATCATCCTCCTCTTCCACTGATGATGCGCTCGCCAGCTACTGCTGAAAAGACCACGCTGGATCTGCAATGTTATCATCATCACAGGTGACTTCCTGTTCCTGACAGTCTACATCCTCAAGCTGTGGGCTATAAGCCACAGGCACTGCGAGGCATTGCTGACCACTTGGGATTTCTACCGACGGACCAGCTTCCTTCTCCTCTGAAGGCATCAGTGATTGGGTTTCAGAGCTGACAAAATCATCCTCTTTGGCCTCTTGATCTTTTGAAATTCCTCCTGACCCCAAATGCATTGTGTCATAAAAGAGCTCTTCGGAATATGGATTATCTAGAGTGGTCTGTTTATTGGGTGACATTTGGCCCGCGTTTGCTTCAGGTTGGATTGATGATGATTATGATGACATTTTTGCCCATGACTGAGAGGAAGAAGAGGTAAAACCATTGCATGCAGGGTGTGTTAACCACTGAAGTACATTGGTAAAAGGAGGACCTGTACTAATCCTGTCAGATGGAAGGTTGGCCATCTTCTGTGTTTGGAAAATACCTCACATTTTTCGGCAGGTAACACATTTGAAAATAAACTTACTCACTCACCCCTTTGCTCCAGCTATCCACAGTCCAGCAGCTCGTAAAGCCCCTTCTGTAAACAGCCGGCCCTGATGTTTTACCTCATTGTGGCAATGTTGAACAAGCAAAGCAGCAATGTGATGAAGACCTGGAATTACTAAGGGATGTTTTTCAGCAAAGTCTATTTTGGCTTTCTTGAGGTGATCTCCAACTTTCAATAATCCACCTCAATCAATGAACGGATCCAGTTTCATTAAAACACTGTTTTTTGAGATAGGCCTCTGGTTAGTGATGATCTCGATTTCTTTGGCATAAACTTCTTGTTGTACAGTCCAAATGATCAAACTCTTGGACTAGTGTTGAGCGATTACGTTGGCTATCGACATCGGGCGATAGTCGATAGTCGGCCACCATCAATAAGGTTTTTCGATAGGACAGTCCGATTATGAGCTATTACCATTTAAAGATCTATGGGAGAGCAACAACCACCTTAATTCTTACACCCAAAACAGGGCTGGAGAGGCTGGAATTAACAGCCACGAACATCAAAATGGATACCAGCTACATCTTAAGGCACAACACTTAGGCTATAAACAGCCACAGAAAAAAATTCACACACCAATTATATCCCTGTCTTGTAACCACAGCATGACCCTCAAACCGCATCACCCACAAATTAAAAAGTGCCAGAAAGGCAAGTATTATTTGAACATCATTTTACTTGAAACTGGACATTGAAATATCCCTGATCCTGGAACGCCAGCCTGACCTAAAAACCTGCATGACCCACAGAGTAAAAAGTGCCGAAGAAAGTAATGGCCTTTGAAACCACTATTTTTATTGAACTGGACATAGACAAACCCAGCCTGGACTGCAGCATGACCTTAACCTGTCTGGACCACAGATTAAAAGTCCGAAAAAAGGAGCTTCACCACCATTTTAGATTCACTGGACATTGACTAGAACATGTCCAGGACCGCAGTATGACCATTAAACCTGTTGACCCCCAGATTAAAAAGTGCCGGAAAAAGGAGTCTTATCCAACACCATTTTTTAGTTGAACTGGACATTTGACAACCCTGTCCTTGACCGGGAGCATGACCCTTAAACCTGCCTGACCCCAGATTTAAAAATTGCCGGAAAAAGGAGTATTTCAACACCATTTTAAGTGAACGGGGACATTGACTAGAACTGTCCTGGACCGGCAGGTATAACCATTAACCTGTCTGACCCCAGATTTAAAAAGCGCCTGGAAAAAGGAGTCTTTCAACCACCATTTTAGTTGAACTGGACATTGACAAACCAGTCCTGGACCGCAGCATGACCCTTAAACCTTCTGACCACAGATTATAAAGTGGCCCGGAAAAGGAGTCTTCAACCACCATTTAGTTCGAACTGGACAATACTGTCCCTGTCTGGGCCACATGTATGACCCTTAAACCTGTCTGACCCCCAGATTAAAAAGTGCCGGAAAAAGGAGTCTTTAAAACCACCATTTTAGTTAACTGGACTTTGAAAAACCCTGTCCTGGACCGCAGCATGACCCTTAAACCTGTCTAAACCCAAATTAAAAGTCCCGGAAAAAGGAGTCTTCAACCACCATTTTATTGAACTGGACAATACTGTCCCTGCCCTGGGCCACAGTATGACCAATTAAACCTGTCTGACCCCCAGATTAAAAAAGTGCCGGAAAAAGGAAAGTTTTTCCCAACCACCATTTTAGTTGAACTGGACATTGAATATACCTGTCCTGGGCCACAGCAGGGACCCAGGGCCGGAGTTACAGTTGGGTGCGGTGAGAGCCCAGGCTGGCGTCTGTCATCTATTAACACACAGGTTAAAATGCCTGATGACCAGCAACGAAAACTGTCGTGCTGAAGCAGATTGCGGAAGTGGTAAAGACTCCAGCCTTCCTCAGTACACAGTCAAGACCTGGGTAGCGCTTGCCCCTCCGTATGAGTGCGGACCAATTGAGCTTCACTTGGAAATACTGGTGGTTAACGCTCCTGTTTCACCAGGTGCCCTTTTCCCTTTGGGATTTTTTTTTCTCATTTTACTCAAAGTGCTGAAGGAAATTGTCTCTGTACTTTGTTCTCTGTCCGTTTCTCCATACTCCAATGTCCTCTGAATAACCTAATCTGGTCAAGTTTTCCTGTTCCTCCCCTTTTACAATTCAGAGGGAATTTTTTTTCCAGCTATTTTGTACAGCAAGTTTTTTAGTAGTTTAATTCTAGAAAACACATTTTTAAAATAGGATGGAATCCCACCATGTCTTTGTTTCTCTTTTTTTCATTGTATTAAATGGGTTGTCTCAATACAGGGATTGATAGCTATGTTAAAGATCTTGCAAAAAACAAGTCATTTTTCAATATGTGTCCATTAACAGTGTCCTACCTATTCCTGTTTCTGACAGCACCATCACCCTTGGCCACTCTTGACAATTGTGAAGAACAAATGTCTGTTAGAAACAACATTTTTTTAAATAGGACCTTAGTATAGCTGCATGTCACACAAAATGCCCCCAAAAATTCAAAGCAATGACCCTTTTAGCCACCCTTTTGGGCCCAAATTGTGAAGAACAAATGTCTGTTAGAAAAAAACATTTTTTTATAATAGGACCTGTAGTATAGCTGCCCTTTCAAAGCAAAATGCCCCAAAAAATTCAAAGCATGACCCTTGAACCACTTTGGACAATTGTGAAGAACAAATGTCTGTTAGAAACAACATTTTTTTATAATAGGACCTGTAGTATTGCTGCATTTCAAAACAGCATGACCCAAAAAATTATAAAAATGACTTCTCAGACGCTGTTAAAAATTGTGAGGGAGAAATGGCACAAAAACCACTTTTCTGTTCCAAAAGGCCCAAAATTTAGCTGTACCCACAGAAAAATGCCTCAAAACCTTTTGAAAATCCAAAAACTTCTTAAATAAAGTGGTAAAATGAATACGGTTTTGTCAAAAAAACCTTGCGTCTTTTACAGTTCCTCACAGCAAAAACCAGCAAAATGAACTGTTGGAAAAGGAATAAAAATTGGAAAAAAAATGATCATTTTAAAAAACATTTTTCAAAAGGGACATTTTGTTTGAAGAGGAATTGAAGTAGCCGGCAAAAACGGTGACCTGGGAAATTTGGGGGCCAAAATCATCAGGACCCCATGCCTCTTTAAACTTGATAAAAGTAAAACGATCCACTTATTTTGGGGAAAACCCGGATGCGTTTGTTGTAAGACTCCTCCAGCTGTGCGAAGGTCCGCTCAGTATGATGGGCTGCTGGGCAGGACAACCCCTCATGGCGTAAAAGAGCCAGCTGGGCTTGTCCATTTTGGATACCAAAAGTTATTGGGCCCGGAACACATACAAAAACACGGTGTTGGCCAGATAGTCTGCCCCATGATCTTAAGCTGATTCGTTGTTGGATTGTGCCCTGCTTTGCACTTTTGGTGGGTGGTAAAAAAAAGATTGAAAGAGGCCCCCCCATTGGGTTTGCCCCTTGTGCTGCTGCCGCTCCTTTGGCACTCTACTGCGTACGTCGCTGATTTTGTTCCCAGTGACATTTGGGGAAACGTAAAGCAGACGCAACAGATGTCTCCAGTTGACAATTGCAAGGCCCCATTTCCTGCATTTTATTCTATTTGGGTGGGGGGAAGGAAAGTCTGAGTTTTGTTTTGTACGGGGATCCAGGAGGGGGGCCACCAGTAAATTTTGTTCATTTTGATAGGTTAAAATGGAAAAATTTTTGGGAGGAAGGGGGAGCCCCCAAGCATCTTTGTAAAAGGGAGCCTTGATTTCCAAGCCTTGGGTCGAGGGGCATGCAAAATGTCTTCCCACTTCCCCTCCCCTCAAATTCGCCCCCCCTTTTCCAAGGCGGGGATGTCGTAACATCGGTGTCTGGGAATACCCCCTCCTCCTCCTCCTCCCCCTCCTGCCCCCGGACACTTCAACACACCCCTGACTTCCCTGAGAGATGCACCCTGGAGCTGATGCGCCACCTTGCACTCCCGGGAACCCAAACCCACGCTAATGAAGACCGATGAATTGTGAAAACGTTGGGCCTTGGGATTGAGGAGAAAAAAAAGCTCCGGCCCGCATCTGGTCCTCCCTTCCGTCGCGGCGGGCCCTGTTGTTTCAGGTGTCCAACGTGTTCCAGAACAAGATCACCCAATGCTATGCTGACAAGGGCTTTGTCCGCACTGCCTTTTGGGGGGTTTTTCAAACTGGAAAGGAGGTGCGAGCTCTTTCCCCTGCCCCCACTTGGGTGGCTCAACACCCCCGGGGGCCCGCCCGGCTTTTCGGGCCATGTGTCCTTGTATTTGGGTAATGGCATTGCGCTGCTGCACAATCGCGGGGCAGGGGAGGGGGGAATTTCCCACATGTTGCCACGTCAACAATGAGACGGTTGACGGGGGGGGCCCCAAGTGAGCTGAAAACGCAGCCAGGGGGGACAAAAGCGGGTGCGAACGGCGGAAGTCAAAACTCAGACTCGACCCTTCTTCACAGGCAGTCCAGCCCCGGGTTCTCTTTAGAAATTTTGGGCGACGAGGTCAGACATTGCCAGGAAGGGGGATGTGCCCAGCCTACCGATCCTTAAGGGGGGGCCAGCAGATTTCCCCCCGTTATCGCAACCCCCTTGCCTGGCAAAAGGTTTTGTCCCAGCCAGGCTCGGTCTCATTGGGGAAGGCCCCCACAGCCCGACCTTTGTGGGGGGGTCTCCAAAAAGTTTAAATTTCAAAACGGTTTGGGTTTTCTGGGCCGGAGCCACCAGAGGCCCTTTGGGGAAAGAGCCTGCCCCCTCCCTCCATTTTTTTGAAGAGCGTGCGCCGAGCGAGAGCCCCCGTCACCCCCAGAGACATCCCCCCATCCCCCAGTGAGCGTCACAGAGATATAGGGGCCTTGGCCAATGTTACTGCCCATGTTGGGGGGCAGTGGATTTCCCCCCGGACAAGATGCAGACAACGCGCTTAAAATTTTTAGATGACAGGGGTTTGGCCAGGGCAGGGACGGCTTTTTTGGCAAAGAAATGCCTGCTCGGCATTTTAGGGGGGCAGGCGGGGGCCATGACTGGGGGAAAACCCATTGTGCCACCAGAGGAAAAAGGGCAACATTTCCAAGGCCAAAAGCCGGGCAATCCGAATTCCTTTTGGCTTTGGGATGATTTGGGTTGAATTTTTTCTTTGCCCAAAAACCGGTAGACAAAAGGGGTCTAACTGGCCGCTGTACGGCTGCAGGTGTAAAAAGGCGGGGGGAAGGGGTGGGGGTTCGGGTTGGTGCTGGGGGTACTGGGCGACGGTGGGGGGCTGAGCGGAGGTGATCCCTGACATGACTCTGAGAGACATGGGCATTTTGGGAACGTTTGGTGGTGGGGGAGGGGGAGGGGCGGGACAGAGGGTGTGACGGGGTTTGGGAGGCCCCCGTCGGTCGGGGCCTTTTTTGGCCAAGTGTTGCCTCCATTTAAAAATATGCATTCGCGCAGTGACTAGAATGTTGGGGTTTGGTTTAAACCACCTAAGGTTTTTCTTCCCTTTAATTATGCGTTTACGGCAAAGGGGCATATGAATCGCGGGTGAATCGAGGCTTGTAAAAAAACCCCAGGTTGAGGGGCCCCCGGCCCTTTTTTGATGGCGATAAGTGAGGGCGGGGTTTGGCTGACCGTGGGCTGGCGGAATCATATCAGCGGATTTCCCTGCACCGTCCCTGCCTTTTTGTGGGGGGGACCCTTATGACACTACTCCATCGTCTTCCCCTCGCCCATGATAAACGCTCGCAAGCAAATTCGGGGAAAAAAGACCAGGAGGATCCGCAATGTACAATCATATCAACACAGGTGACTTGGCGTCCAAATTTTCCCCTCCAGAAGCTGCGGGCTTAAAGCAAGGGGCACGAAAGGCGTTGCAACCCCCCGGGATTTTTGCCGATTGCCCGGCTTCTTCTCCCCCCTTGAGGGCTCATTAACTGGGCGTCAGGATACAAATCATCCTCTTGATTTTTAAAACATGCCTTTGACCCCAACGCATTTTGTCATCAAAGAGGTCTTCAGAAAATGGTTATCCCAGTGGTGGGTACACGGTAAATTTTTGGGCTGCATTCGCTTCATGTTGGACGGTGACGATGAGCGTGATGACTTTTTTGGGCCGTGACTGGGGGGGACGAGGAGAAAGGCTGGTGCAGTTGATTAACCACTAAAAGAACAGTTTGGGCACGTTTTTCGTTACTGAGGTTCACAGGGGCCCGATCAGCGATGACGGCCTGACGGTCCTGAAACCGATGATCCCTGGCTGGTGTTGTTGCCAGCAGGAAGGAGCCCCTTTTCTCTCGTCCCCTCCCTCCTTGTCTCCCCCCCTCTTTGCTCTTTTCCCACCTGCTTTTCGCCCCATGTTCAGAAATAAAAAAAATTTGGAAAAGGTATGGAATAGTTTTGGAAAGTCTATTATTAAAAAGACGGCAAATCCAGTATTCTCAAATCCCTCAAATCAAAAAAAAAATTGCTGGATTCAAATTTAAAAATCTGGATGGCAAAAGTCCAAAAAAACTATTGTTTTGAAATTGGATAACAAGGTTTTTTGGTACCTTTTAATTTACCTGTGGTTTATATAAAATTGCTGTATAAAAAATAAGTACGTATCTGAATGAACAAAATCTGGACTAGGCAAAAGTGCAAAAAAAAACATCTGTTTTTTGTTTTTATATTTAAAAAAATTGTTTTTGGACCTTTCAATTTTACCTGTGGTGATATAATTTGCTGACAGATATAAGTGCACCTATCTAATGAAAAAAGCGCAGTGCGCCAAAGCAAAAAACAAGTACTGTTTTGTATTCGGTGATACAAGGGATTTTTGGCAATTTCAATTCACCTGTGGTGACTATAAAATTTCTGTATAAGATAATTTTCAGCTATCTGAATAAAAATTGGCTGCGCAAAAGTGCAAAAACCGTTTTGTTTTGTTTTCTATAAACAAGTTGTTTTTGGTCCTTTCAAATTTACCTGTGGGACATAAAATTGCTGTACAGATATGTGCAACCCATCTGAATGAACAAAGCTGCAGGCGCCAAAGTAAAAAAACACGTATCTGTTATAGATTCGGATGATACAAGGTATTTTTGGCAACCTTTCCATTCACCTTGGGACTATAAAATTGCTGAAAAAAATATAAATGCACGCTATTTAATAACAAAACTGCAGTGCGCCAAAATCAAAAAACCGTTTCTGTTATGTTTCGGATGTACAAGGTATTTTTGGGCCCTTTCAAATTTACCTGTGGTGACTATAAAAAACTGTATCGATATAAGTGCCCTTTTTTGAATGAACAAAGCTCAGTGCGCAAAGTCAAAAAAACGTATCTGTTATGTTTTTGATGATACAAAGGGTTTTTTTTGGGCCCCTTTTTAATTCACCTGGGGTGACTATAAAAATTTTGTATAAGAATAAATGCACGCTACTGAATGAAAAAGCTGCGTGGCCAAGTCAAAAAAAAACCCTATCTGTTATGTATTCGGATGATAAAAAGGGATTTTTTGGCACCCTTTTAAATTACCCGTGGTGACATTAAAAAAGCTGTAAACAGATAAAGGAGCTATTGATGAAAAAATTTCAGGCGCCAAACCAAAAAACACATGTTAAAGATTCGGTGAACAAGGTATTTTTGGCACCTTTCAATTCACCTGGGGGGCTATAAAATTGCTGTTTAAGATTAAGTGCAAGCTATCTCAAATGAACAAACTGGACTGGGCAAAAGTGCAAAAACACTACTGTTATAGATTTTGATGATACAAGGTATTTTTTGGGGCCCCCACCTGGTGACTACAAAATTGCTGGTTTTTAATTTTGTCAAGGGGGAAAAATCAACAATGGTGGAAGGGTAAAATTGAAAAGAACACCCATTGAAATGTATACTGATAAAAAAAGTGGTTTGCACTAAAAAAGGAAACCCGCAGTTTCAGAAATGATTTTTTATCCTAAAATAAATTTCACCCCTGCCCAAATCCGGGGAAAAATTCAAAAAGCAAAATTTAAAATGAAGATTGCGTGCAAAGTCTACACAAGTCTTGGGAAATTTATCCTTCCTTTATAGGTTGTCGGTTCGCCAAAGGGGGCCCCCCCCTTTCCCCCCCCCCCCCCGTGACTTTAAGCGATGATTTTGGCTTTAAAATTTCTAGCAAAATACCTAAAATCCAAGTTAATCTAATAAAAAGCTAAAAGTAAAGGGTTTTTCGTTCAAAAATAGTTTGATTTCGTTAGTAGTTTGGAGACAGCAGAGCGCAAAGCCAAATAATGAAAGCTGAGAACAGAGGGGAACAGGAAGGCTGTTTTATGTTAAAAAAAGGGCGGTTTTTCCACCCAAACGCAACCATACACTCCCTATGAGTGCACACCATTTTTACCCTGCTCTTCTTTAAACTGATTTGGGGTGGCCCCAAAATGTCAGGAAACGCCAAATGGGCGATATTAATAGATTATGCGCAGATTTTTTAAATAAATTTTTGCTTTTATCAAAAATCCCATTCCCCAAAAAACCCTGCCCATTTAACTTTGTCGATAAAAACGCTCAAAACTATCTTGGCTAAATCAAGTTCACTTTCTGGTTTGACATTTTTACGTGGTCCATTGGGGTTAAATAGGGGAGCTCGAAAAAGGATTTCCAGGTAGAGAATTACTAAAAAGTGGATTGAGGCTGTCTTTGTAACTTCTGTAAGCAAGTTAGGACAGATTTCGCATCTGTGTCTACATCCATTAGTTAAAAATTTTTCAAATTTCGGGGTTGTGCTCTGAATTTTACAGAAGTGAGGACTTAAACCATAGTACTTTTTTGGTCAGCCTGCAAGTTGGTCGCAAAATTTGGTCTTGGTCACCGTCAAGGATATTGTCGATGAAAAGCCCTGAAGGGACCGGTATATGAAAGCTGGGTTTGGGAGTCTTTTATTGGAATGATTTTACATGGTTGGAAGAGAGAAGGGTTTTCCCATTCTCTATATTTGGGAAGCATGTTGTTAACAAGGTCGGTTTGGCATATTCCCAGACAAACACTCCTATAATGACCCTCCAAAATCAAGTTTCTGGGCAATGGGGGGAATTGTGAAACAATTATTTGGTTTCTAGCTTTATGAACTCTTCATTTAAAAACTCCCAAGGGGTTTGGATTATCGTGCTTTAGATCAATTCTGGTAAAAGATTGCTATATGCCTCAAATGGGAGTGATATTCTGCCACTCTGGTGTAGGTATTTCGCCCTATTATTGGGTCTGGTTGCCCAATTTGGCAGGAAAGGGCAAACGGGGGACCACAAAAACTGGAGCCCTGCTCCCTCCCCGCCCTCTCAAAGTACCTGCACAAGTCTTTAGTGGGAAAGGGGAGCTGGGTCTTTTTATGTTAAAAAATTTCGAAGAAAGCAATCTGGCAGAGATTTGTTATTTGTCATTAGAATTGCATAATCCCTTTATTGCTTTGTCTTTGTGGCCCGTTGGATAGATCTGACAGGATATTTTGGGGAGGGGCGCCCCGTGATTTCCCTTTTTAGACCTCGTAATTTGAAGTAACTGTTTGGTGTACCTACAAGCATCACCCTCCCTTTAACATGTTCCTCAGTGCTTTTTGCGTGAAAAGTCCATGGGCTGGACCGGGTGAAAGCTTTTTTATATTGTTCTGTCACATTTTCATTTTCACTGACCCCGTCCTTGGCAAGTGTGAAGTCACAATAACTTTTTTTTTGCTATGTTGTTCCCTTGAAAGGGGGGGTTTTCTTTCCCCACGACTTTTCCCTAAGGCTCTGCATTTTGTTAAGGGAAGTGGCTTCCCCGTGCAGGGGGGCATTGCTTTAAAAGGGATCCTTGATCGGCACCGGGGAAAAAGGAAAAAAACCTGGAGATTAAATGTCGGAGGAATTGTTTTATGAACTGCATGTGTTCTTATTTAAGACCAAATTATGAACTGACATTGTAAAATTAAATGGATCATTCCTAATTTTTTTTTGCTGTGAAAAAACCACAAAACACTAAGTGGGGAAATGGGCATTGTGAGTTTTTTTAACCTGGACCCTGTGTGAACCCCTTTTTTTGGGTTTTAAGGAAGCTTTTGTACATAGGGTTTTTAACCTCTGCTGTTCAAGAAATGCAAGTCCTGGTAACCCTTCTTTGGCAACCTTTGTTCCAACAAGTACTTGTTCCCCAAAATTTTTTTGGAAACCCTTTTAGTATTCTAGGGAAGTCATAAATTCGAAAAATGCACTTTCAACCTTGCTGAACATTACATCTCTAGTCCTCCCCCATATTTAAGCCCTTTTCGGGTAGTTTATGTTTAAATTTTTATTTTTATTATTATTATTATTATTATTACATTTTTTTTGGAGCGCCCTTATTCCGGGGGTGTTTCTTTAGGGGGTACAAATAAAAATTGGTCAAACAATTACAAAGTACAAAAATGACAAAAAACTGTACAGAGGGGAAGGGTCCTGCCCCCGAGGGCTTACAATCTAAGGGAAGGGGGTGAAGAGACAGAAGGTTTTGGGGGGGAGAAGTTTTGGGGGCGGAACTTTAACCCGGTTAAAGTTGGTTATAGGCAATCCTGAAGAGGTAGGTTTTAGGTTTTTTTTGAAGCCGGTGGGAGGGGGAGGTCTGATGTGTTTGGGGCAGTGATTCCAAATGTGGGGGAAGACGAGGAAGTCTTGGAGAGGTTATGTGAGGAGGTGATAAGAGGAGAGCAGAGGAGAAGGTCCTGTGAGGAGCGGAGGTTGCGTGAGGGGAGGTATTTAGAGATTAAGGCAGAGATATATGAAGGGGAGAGGTTATGGAGAGCCTTGTAGGTCGAAGTTGCTAGCTTGAACTGGATTCGCTGGGCAATGGGTAGCCAGTGAAGGGATCGGCAGAGGGGAGAGGCAGGGGAGTAGCGAGGAGAGAGGTGAATCAGACGGGCAGCAGAGTTGAGGATGGTTTGGAGGGGAGCGAGGGTGCTATCTGGGAGGCCACAGGGAAGGATGTTGCAGTAGTCGAGGCGGGAGATGACGAGGGCATGGACAAGCATTTTTGTGCTTTCAGAATTAAGAAATGAGCGGATTCGGGAAATATTTTTTAGGTGGAGGTGACACGCAGAGGTGAGTGTATGGATGTGCGGTTTGAAGGACAGATTGGAGTCAAAGATTATCCCAAGGCAGCGGACCTGTGGTGCTGGTGAGAGAGTGTAGCCATTAACAGTGATAGAGAGATCGGGTGGAGGGATGGAGTGGGACGGTGGGAAGATAATGAATTCAGTTTTCTCCACATTTAGTTTTAGGAGACGGGAGGAGAAGAAGGAGGAAATGGAGGACAGGCAGTCAGCGATCCAGGAGAGAAGAGAGGCGATATCTGGGCCGGAGATGTAGAGTTGGGTGTCATCTGCATACAAGTGGCATTGAAAGCCGTGTGAAGCTATGAGCTGACCGAGGCCAAGAGTGTAGATAGAGAAGAGTAGTGGGCCCAGGACTGACCCTTGGGGGACACCGACAGAGAGAGGGCGAGAGGAGGAGGTGGAGCGAGAATGAGAGACGCTGAAAGTCCGATCAGTGAGGTACGAGGAGATCCAGGAAAGAGCCAAGTCCATGATGCCGAGGGAGGAGAGGATTTGTAGCAGGAGGGAATGGTCGACAGTGTCAAAGGCGGAGGACAGGTCTAGGAGGAGAAGCACAGAATAGTGGCGTGAGGCTTTGGCAGTTGCTAGGTCGTTGGTGACTTTGGTTAGGGCGGTTTCAGTAGAGTGGTGGGGACGGAAGCCCGATTGGAGTGGGTCAAGGAGAGAGTTGGTGGAGAGATGGGAGGAAGGTTGAAGATGGACGTGTTGCTCAATGTATCTTATCCTCTTAGCATGCTCAGCAGATTCATTTCCGAGCCACTTTACTAGGAGATCTAACTCTTCCCTACATGACATCTCCAAGCCTCTGATCGTATTCTGGAAAGCATATCGCCAAGCTTTATAGTTTTCCGGACGATCGCTGAACTTTACAAGTCCTTTGTTGACCAGCTCACGTCAAGCAAAGAACTTAGCAAAGTCCGTTGTGGCTTGATTTGCACTGAAATAGGTCGCTGGAGAATTGTTCTGGTGTAAGTGAGGTGTAAGATCATACCTGTTAGGAATCTTTGCATCAGTCCTGTCAGTATCATACCCTTTAGTGGTGAAGAGACTTCCTCTATGCTGGAATGAAGGCTGTATTCTTTGTTGAGTGGTGAAGTCCACTTGATCTGTGTCATGCTGCTCTGCATTCTCTTGCTAGTAGAACTGGGGTCTGAAATCAGTTCCTTGCTGCAGGATGGGATGTCTTTGGGTTGGCTCAGCGAGGATATCTTTGGTTTCTTGAGCAGGCTGAGAGCTGGTAATGGAGTGTTGATGGACATACTCTGAAGTGCACTGTAGTGGATCTTGAGAGCTTTGCTCTAGGCCAAGCACATTGCTGTGTCCACTGCGGTCACTACCAGGAGATGCAGCTGCTTCTAAGATTTCTGCTTCAGCTATGGTGGCTGCTGTCTCTTTCTCAATAGTGAGCTTCTCCAGTGATATTTGTAGGCGTGGCCTTTCCATCTCTAATGAGGCCTCTTGTTGTGCTTTCTCTGCTTCCAGGGCTGCTTGTTGTCGTACCCTCTCTGTTTCCATGGACGCTTGTTGTAACTTACATCTCTTGTTCAGCGAAAGCAGCTCGAGCCTTTGCTGCTTCAGCCTTTGTGCATGCGATGGAAGCTGCACTGCCGACAGATGATGCTTTGGGGGAGCTGGCTCTTGATATTGTCTTTAGAGAAGATGTGTGGCTTTGTGACATGGTGTGACTGTTTAGAGATCGCTGTGTTGCTTGCTTGCAGGTGACTGCGTGCATGTGGCTGACCTCTGTATAGCCTGAATCTTCTCCTCTTGTATTTAGCAGCTGTTTTACTGTCCTGCCCCCACATCACGTCCCCCCAGGGTCTATGTGGAGCTCGACAGGCAGCTAAATGCCTTCCTCCTTTTCAATAATTACGACCGTGTTTGAAGTCTGTAGCTTTATTAACAAGAATAAGGATTAAGGTAAAACTGAAGGACAAACAAGAATGTACATTAAAATATACATAGACTTTGTAACAAACATAAAACAGTGTGCAAAGTAGAAATACAATAAAACTTTACATGGTGGATAACATGTCCAAGCCAATCTGAATAAGAGCACAGTATAATCTGCCATAACTACATACAACAAGTTCTAAACTGTACTAGCAGTGCTTATGAAGCTAGATATAGCTAGACATTTTCACAACCTAACTGCTTACCAGCTATGCTCCAACAAGGGTAAAATAAGATGGCTGGTGATCTCTTTTCTGTGCAGACATGAGGTGATAATGAGTCATCTACCCATAATGCAAAAGAACTTTCTCTTAGGCAGGAAACAATAAACATTTGTGGAACCTTGCAAACAAAGGCCACAAGGTGGCACCAAAGGCATTAATTATTTAACTAATACATTTAAACCATATTGAGAGACAAATACAGACATTAATCACATGCCTATAAGCAGCACAAGGGTAATGTTATTTTAGCAACCAATGAGATCCCTATACCCTCAGTGGTGATGTTTTTGACCCCCCTCTGTGCTCTGCACTGATTGGATGGCCGCCAAAAGTGCAGGAAGCATCTCAAGGTGAAAATAAAAATGACACGTTGAGCGCATGTGTCGAACGTGAATTTTAGTCGAATGAACCATAAAAAGCTCGGTTCTAAAAAATCGAGAAGTTTGACTCCAACTTAACTTTTCTCGAATGGTTCGATCAACACTACTTTTGACCATCACCACCGGTCTCTTATCCATTGAATGGAGCAGCAGTGCATATATGAAACTTATTTGTGATAAGTAATTTGATAAGTAATAAGTAGTGATGAGCTATTACGTCGACTATCGTCATCGGGTCGATAGTCGATATTGGCAATTATCAAGACGATTTCCGAAAGTCGATAATAGATTATCGCCGATTTACCATTAAAGTCTATGGGGGAGGAACAACATCTTCATTTCTTACACCCAAACAGGGCTGGGAGAAGCTGGAATTAACATCCACAACAGTCAAATGGATACTTGGGTACATCTTTTGGGGAACCACACTTAGGTTATAAAAGCCACAGAAAAAAAGTCACAGACCATTCACTATCCCTGTCTTGTACCACAGCATGACCCTTAAACTGCATGACCCACAAATTAAAAAGTCCAGAAGGCAGTATGATTTGAACCAAATTCATTTTACTTGAACTGGACATTGACTCCCCCTGTCCTGGAACGCAGCTTTAAACCCCCCCAAACCTGTTTGACCCCGATTCAAAAGTCCCGGGAAAAAAAAGGAAAGTCTTTCAACCAAATTTAGTTAAACCCCGGGACAAAAAACTAAAACTGTCCTGTACGCGGTGATGACCTTTTAAACCTGTCTGCCCCAAACAGATTAAAAGGGCTGGGAAAAAGGGGGGTCTTTAAAACCACCATTTTAGTTGAACTGGTCATTGTTATCCCCTTTTCCTGGACCGCAGTATGACCTTTTAAAACCTGTCTGCCCCAACAGATTAAAAAGTGTCGGAAAAAAGGGAAACGGGGTCTTTTGAACCCACCATTTTGGGTTTGAACTGGACATTAAACTATACCGGGCCCGGGGCCCACGGGATGACCCCAAAAAACCCTGCATGCCCCCCAGATTAAAAAAAAGTCCCGGGGAAAAAAAAAGAAGTCTTTCAACCAACTTTTTTTATTTAAACCCGGGGAAAAGGGACTTTACCTGTTTTGTACCCCCAGTTGCCCAATTAAAACCCTGTCGACCCCAGTTTAAAAAAAGTGCGGGGAAAAAAGGGTCTTTAAAACCCCAAATTTTTATTTAAAACTGGACATTGATTTTTACTGTTCTGTACCACGTTTTGACCTTTAAAACCCCTGTCTAAACCCCCAAATTAAAAAGTCCCCTTTTGGGAAAAGGGGAGTCTTTGATCCCCTTTTTAAATTAAAAACGGGAAAGGGGGCCCTATATCGGGTTCCGTACCGCATTTTTTGACCTTTAAAAACCTGCCCTGACCCACAGTTTAAAAAAAGTCGGGGAAAAAGGAAAGTCTTTAACCACCATGTTATTTAAAAATGGAAAATGGATATACCTGCTGTAAACAGTAGGGACCCAAAAAAAAAAACCTGTCTGACCCAAGATAAAAGTGCAAAAAAAAAGGAGGTTTTTTAAAACCCCTTTTTTTAAATTTTTGAACGGGGCCCTTGCCCTTTACCTGCCCGGGCCCCACAGCGGGCCCCAAAACCTTTGCTGCCCCCAAAGATTAAAAAGTCCCGGGAAAAAAAAAGGATTTTTTTGAACCACCATTTTAGTTAAAATGGACTTTGACTATTTCTGTCCTGGACCGCATTTGGACCAGAAACCTGTTGACCCACAAAAATTAAAAGTGCTGGGGGGGGAAAGCCCTTTTTCAACCCCATTTTGTTAAAACTGGCATTGACTATCCCTTTGTTCTTTTACCACAGTATGCCCAAAAAACCCTGTCTAAAACCCCCAAAATTTAAAAAAAGGGGCGGGGGGAAAAAGGATTTTTTAAAACCCAAACCATTTTATTTGAACTGGACTTTGGGCCCTTTATCTTTTCCCCTGTACCCCCGTTTTGGCCTTTAAAAACCTGTTGACCCACAAAAATTAAAAAGTGTAAAAAAAAAGGGATTTCTTTAAACCACCATTTTTATTTGAATTTGGAAAATTGACTTTTAACCTGTTCTTTTACCACAGTATATTTTTAAAACCCTGTCGGACCCACAGTTTGAAAAGTCCCGGGAAAAAAAGGGAGTCTTTAAACCCCACCTTTTTTAGTTGAATGGACTTTTGACTTTTCCTGCCCCTGGGCCCCAAGCATGACCCCCAAACCTCATGAGCCCCAAATTTAAAAAGTGCCGGAAAAAAAAAGGAGTTTTTCCCCCCCACCATTTTATTTTCGGGGGAAAACATGGGACTATACCTGTCCTGTACCGCAAAAAATGCCTTTAAAACCGGGTTTTGACCCACGGGTTTAAAAAATTTTGGGGGGAAAGGGGGTTTTTGGGAAAAACCAAATTTTGGGTTTCACTGGACATTGATTTATATCTGTCCTGAACCGCGGGAAGGGACCCCCCTTTTAAACCCTTTTTTTGACCCACAAAATAAAAAAGGTGTCACTATGCTATTTTGTACAGTGCTGTCTTTTTTAGTATTTTTTTTGGAAAATAAAAATTTGTTTCCGGAATTTATTTGGGGAAAAGTTTTACTTTTTAGTTTTACATTTTTTTCCTTTTTCTTTTTTTTCAAGGTGATAAAATAAAAACTTACCCCCCCCCTGCATTTTTTAAAAAATTTATTTTTTACCGTTTAGATGTTTAATTCGTCCACACACACCAAAAGAAATCCCAAATGTCCAAATCACCCCCAAAAACCATTTTGTTAAAAAGACATTTTGCCCCCCCGGGCCCTTCCCTGAGAGTGATTCAGCCAATAAATTAAGGGTTTCTTTTTTCCTCCAAATCCTTCTTCAGTGTTTTTGGGGACAGACCCCCCTTGGAAAATAAAATGATGTGAGTTTTTAGTGACTCCAGAACCAAAAAAAATTTTAAGCCTCAATTTTTTGAATTTGTGCCCAGCCCTGGGGCCCCTTTTTGGGAACAAATTAACCTCACAGAAATCCCTTTTTTTAAAAATTTTGGGTTTTTTTTGAGAATTTTTGAAGCTCTCCGGGGTTTCCCCCTTAAGGGTTGGAGAGAAGTGTTTGCCTCAGCCATCTGTTAACACGGAGGTCCAGTTTCCCGGGCCAGATTTTCAGGGGGTGCGGGGGAGAGCCAGGCTAGCTTTCTTTTCATCTTTTAAACCCGCGGTTCAGCTCCCAGGGGCCGGAGTTCAGTGGGTCCCGGTTTGGGGGAGGCCCAGGCTGGCTTTCCATCATCTATTAAAGGGTTTTAAAAAATCCCCTTTATGTTTGCAGCAACGAAAACAGCCCGTGCTGAAGAAACGGGGGCGGTTTTTAGCGGAAGTGTGGGGGAAAGGAATCCAGCCTTCCTCAGTACACAGTCAAGACCTGGGTAGCGCTTGCCCCCCCCTTTTGAGTGTGGCCCAAATTGAGCTTCACTTGGAAATACTGGTGGTTTTTAACGCCCCTGTTCCACCCAGGTGCCCTTTTTTTTTGGCATTTTTTTTTCTCATTTTACTCAACTTTTGCGGGGGAAATTGGTCTAAAGGTTCTTTTTTTTTTCTGCCCCGTGCTCCAAAACCCCCATGTCCCCCCTGAAAAAACCTTTCTTTCGGTAAAAGTTTTTCTGCCTCCTTTTTTTCCCAATTAAGAGGAAATTTTTTTTATCAGTATTTTGAAACTGAAGTTTTTTGTGTTTTTCTAGAGAACATTTTTAAATAGGTTTGAAATCCCACCATGTCTTTTTTTTCTCTTTTTTTAATTGTTTTTTAAATGGGTTTGTTAAATTCAGGTTTTGCTAGCTATGTTAAATTCTTGCAAAAACGTCATTTTGCAATATGTGTCCTTTTAACAGTGTCCAAACCTTTTTCCGGTATCTGACAGCACCTTCACCCTTGAGCCACCCTTGAAAATTTTGTGAAGAACAAATGTCTTTTAAAGAAAAAAACTTTTTTTACAATAGGCCCTTGTATTTCTAGCTGAAATTTCCCAAGAAAAATGCCCCCCAAAAATTAAAAAAACAGCCCCTTTTGAGCCACTTTGGAAATTGTGAAGAAAAAAATTTTCTTTTAAAGAAAAAAATTTTTTTTTAAAAATGGGAAACCGGGTTTGTTTTGGCTGCTTTTTCAACCCCAGCTGCCCCGAAAAATTTATAAAATTTGGTCTTTTTACCCACTGTTAAAAATTGTGAGGGAAAAGGGTCCCATTTAAAAAGGGCCCCCTTTCTGTTCCAAAGGACCATGATTACTGCTGTTTTCCCACAGCAACATGCCCCCAAAAATACTAAAAAGGGAAATTCTCACCCCAACTTTTAAAAAATTTGTGGGGGGGAAAATGCCCTTTAGAAGCCACATTTCTTTTCCCCAAAGGACCTTGATTATAGTGTATCTCCCCACCCAACATGCCCCCAAAAATTAAAATATGATTTTATCCATTTTAAAAAAATTGGGGATGGAGAAATGCCATTTTTAAAAACCCCACTTTTCCCTTTTCCCCAAAGGACCAAAATTTTATAGTGTATATCACAGAAAACTTGCCCTAAAAAACCTTTGACAATGGGGAAAAATTTTAAAAGAAAAAGTGAAGTAAATGGAATAGGGTTGTTGTCATAAAACCTTTGATGTTTTTACAGTCCCCTAACAGCAAAAAACAGAAAAATTAAAACGGTTGGGGGGAAAAGAGAATAAAAATTGCAGTAAGAAATTATTTTTTTAAAAAAAAAATTTTTTAAAGGGGAAACATTTCTGTTTAAAAGGGGAAATTTGTGAATTTGGGCCCGGCAACAAAATCGGTGTCCTCGGCAATTGGGGCCCCAAAAACCCCCATCAGAGACCCTTTCCCGGGAAATTCATCTAAAATGAAATTTCAAACGATCCACTTTTGGGTTGGAAACCCGGGATGCGTTTGTCTGTAAAACTACCCCAGCTGTGTAAAGGGGTCCCCCCTCAGATAGGGGACGCGGCCCTGCGGGGGCCAGGACAACCCCCTTTTTATGGCGTGGCGAGCGAGTGGGCCATTGTCCATTTTGGTTTACCAAAAAGGGTCTATTGGGCCCGGGAAACACATCCAAAAACTTCGGTTTTTGGGAACCCCAGTTTAGCGTGCCCCCATGATTTTTAAGCTGTGTGTTAAATGTGTCCCCCTGCTTTGCATGCTTTTGGGTGAGGGGGGTTAAAAAAAAGATTGCCAAAGGTCCCCCAAATTAGGTTCTGCCCCTTGCCTGCTCCCTGTGCTCCCGCTACGGCTACTTGGCACTTTTATTTGCTGTAAAGTGGATGTTGTTCCCCCGTGACTTTTTGAAAAAAGTGAACCCAGCGCAACGATGTTCCATTTGGGATAAATCGAAAAAGGGGTCTCCATTTCCTAAATTTTTTACTCTCTATTTTGGTGGGGGGAAAGGGAAAAGGGCCCTGAGTTTTGTTTTGTACCAGGGATCCAGGAGGGTGGTTTTTCCCCCGTAACTGTTGTTCTTTTTGGGGCCCTTTAATTTGGAGGATCAGTTGGGGGAAAAAGGGAGCACCCAAAAAAAACTCATGTGAGAGAGGGAAACCCTTGTTTTCCCAAGCCTCTGGGTCTTTGGGGCCCCCTTGCTAATGTTTTTTCCCTTATCTTCCCCCCCCCCGCCTCAAATTCGCGCCCCCTTTTTCCCAAAGGAAAGGGACGCCCCCGGTAAAAAATGGGTTTGTCTGGGAAATCCCTCCTCCTCCCCCTCCTCCGCTTCTCCGGCACAGCTTAAACACGGCCTGATTTTGCCTCAGATGTTGCCCCCTGGGGACCCGCCTTTGCATAGTCTGGCCCCCGAACCACTGCCTAATGAAAAAGATAAAATTGGGGAAAAACTGTCGGGACTTGGGGAAATTTCGAGGAAAGAGAAAGGCCCCGTGCCCGCTTTGTGTCTGTCTCCTCTCCGTCGCTGGTGGGATTTTGGGGTTTTTTTCAGAGTGCCCAAACGATCTTTCCGGGGAAATAAGATCACCACAAGGGTCATGCTGACAAGGGCCCCCTTTCCGAAATGCCCATTTTGGTGGTTTTTTCCAAAACAGGCGGGGGATGGTTCAGACCTTTTTTATGCCTCCACTCTCGGTGGCTCAAACACCCTGAGGTCCGGCACCGCTGCTTTTTCGGGCCCATTGTCACTTCGTACGGGTTTAATGATTGCGCTTTCTGCCACAATCGCTGGGATGTGGGGGGGGTGGAATTCCGCGTGTTGCCAAAGTCAACAAAGAAAACGGGGTTTCGGGGAAGGGCCCAGGGGGGGGGGCGCTGCAAAAGCGGCCCCGGGGGACGAAGCAGGGTCGGGGGCGGAAAAGTGCGAACTCAGACCCGAGCTTCTTCAGCAGGCAAATCAGACAGGGTAGGTTTTTTAAAATTTTTTGGCCGAGGTTCATGGGCATGTGCCAAAGGCAAGGGATTGCTCCAGGGCCTACCCATCTTAAGGGCCCGGGCCGCAGGGTTTCGGGCCCCTTATCGAACCCCCACCTTTTCCTGGACAAGGTTCTTGTCACCCCGCCAGCGCCGGTTCGTTACGGGAGAGCCGTCCCCAAAAATCCCGACCTGTGTGTGGGGCGGTCTCCAAAGGGAAAAATTTAAATTTAAAACAAACCTGGTTTTTTTTCTGGGCCCCTGATGCCCCCCAGAGGACCTTGGGGGGGGAAAAAGCCCCGCCCATCCCTGGGTTTTGAAAGAGCGTGCGCCGGCCTGGAGCCCCCGTCACGACCAGAAGGGCATCCACCCGCTCACCAGTGAGCGTCACGGATATAGCGGCCTTGGGGCCCTGCTTTTTTTAGTCCATGTGGGTTTGGAGTTTGGGCTTTTTCCCGGGCACAAGGGTGCAGACAACGGGGCCCCTTTTAAATTTTAGGGTGACACGTGGCTGGCCAGGGCAGGGACCGCTTTTTTTTGGCCCAAAAAAAAAGCCTGCTTGCATCTTTGGGATTGGGGGGGAGTCAAGGGCCCTGCGTGGGGGAACCGATCTGTGTCCCCAGGGAAAAGGCAACATTTCCAAGGCCAAAAACCTGGGTATGCCGACATTAGGTTTTGGTTTGGGATTTGGGTTTGGGGGGTTTTTAAAATGTTTCTTCTGCCTTTCCCCAAACCCGGAAAGGGAAAAAGGGCCCGGCTGCTAGACTGGCCGCTGGACGGCATGCCCGAAACGTCAAACTGGCGGAAGGGAAAGGGGTTTGGATGGGGTTTTCGGGTTTGGGGCTGGTGGTACTGGGCGGGGCGGTTGGGGGGCTTTTAAACGGAAAGCTGATCCCTGATCATGACTCTGAGAGACAAGGGCAGTGAGGAAGTTGGTGGTGGCGGAAAAGGGGGAGGAGCGGAGGAAAAGGGTTTTTCGGACGTGGTTGGAGGCCCCCCCGTCCCGGTTTGGCCTTTTTGGGCCCAAGTGTTCCCTCCATTTCAAAATCAGCATTCACTGCATGTGACCCCAGACATGTTGGTGGTGGTTAAAAAACCTAAGATTCTTGCCTCTACTTATGCGTTTTTCGGGGAAAAAGGGGGGCCCTTTTTTGACATCGGGTGGGTGGAAAACAAAGGGGTTGTCAAAGAAGGCCCAGGTTTGGGGAGGTCCTGGACCTTTTTACGGCGGGATTAAACGGGGAGCCCCGGGGGTTTCCCCTGAATTTTTGTGGCCCGGGGAAATTTATATCCCGCGGGGCTTCTGCGGGGGCCCCCCCCTCTACCTTTTTTAGGCCGGGGGGCCCGTATTGGAAACTATTTCCCCTCGTCTTCCTCCTCGTCCCTTTATGAAGGGGGCCCCGCAAGCAAAAACTGCGGGAAAAAGACCCCCGGGGTGGATCCGCAAAGTCGTTTATCCCTCATCATCCCCAAACCCCCAGGTGACTTGGTTTCCCCCGATTTCGGGATTTAAAAAAGCTGCGGGCTACAAGGGAAGGGGCACTGCAAGGCGTTTTTCGACCGCCCGGGGTTTTTCCCATTTTACCCGCTTCCTTATCCCCTTGATGGGGAAAACAGTAACGGGGGGTCAGAGAGTCAAAATCATCTCCTTTTTGGCCCCTTTTATCTTTTAACATGCCCTTTTTGACCCCCCAAAAAAAAAACAAAAAAAAAAAAAAAAAAAAAAAAAAAAAAAAACCAAAAAAAAAAAAAAAAAAAAAAAAAAAATTTTTTTAAAAAAAAAAAAAAAAAAAATTTTTTTTTGTCATCAAAAGGGGGGGGTCTTCAGAAAATGGAAATTTTCCCAGTGGTGGGTACCGAGTTGGGGCATTTGGGTGCCTTGGGTTTTATTTTTGGATTTGGGTGCTGATGATGTGATGAAAGAAATTTGTGGGGCCCCTGATGGGAGGAAAGAGGAGGTAAGACTGCTGGTTTCAGGTTGCATTAAAACCCTTTAAGGAAACGATTTTTCGACGGTGTTCGTTTAAAATGAGATTTACAAGGGCCCCGACCCCGCGATGACAGGCCCGAGGGTTTTGAACTGGGCGATCCGCTGGCATGCCCTGGGTTTTCGCCAGCACTGAAAAGGGGACCTTTTCTCGTACCTCTTCCTCCTGTCCTACCCCCCCCTCCCTTTCTCGCTTAAACCCCCGGGAAATTTTGTCCATGTTCAGAAAGATAAAAAAATTTTAGAAGGTAGGGGAAAAGTTTTGGAAAGTCCCCTTATTAAAAAACGGCAAAAACACAGCTATTCTAAAATCCCCTTAAAACTAAACAAAATTGCTGGACTGAAATTTAAGTGCTAGGTACCCCTATCAACAAAGATTGATGACCAAAAGTGAAAAAAAAAACCCGTTGAAAAGTTTAGGATAAAAAACAGTATTTTTGGACCATCCCAATTTTACCTTTTGGTGGGCTACAAAATTTTTGTATTCAAATTTTAAATGCAAAAGGTTGCTCTATCAAAAAAAGCTTCAATTTACCAAAAAATGAAAAAAAACCCTGTCTGAAATGTATACAGATAATAAACGGTGTTTTTGGCACCTTTTGCTTAAATATGGTGACTTTTAAAAGGCCCGTATTCAAATTTAAGTGCTAGGTACCTCTTTCAAAAAAATCTTGACTGACCAAAAATTTAAAAAAAAACCCCCGTCTGAATGTATACGGATAATAAACGGTTTTTTTTTGGTTTTATCAATTTTACCCCGGGGGTGATACAAAATTGCTGTATTCAAAAATTTAAATGCTAGGTCCCCCTATAACCCAAAACTTTTATGCCAAAAATGAAAAAAAAAAACTTGTCTGAAATGTAACGGTTTAAAAAACTGTATTTTTTGGCCCTATTAAAATTACCTGTTGGGGATACCCAAATTTTTAAAGGGTAGGTACCCATATCAACCCCAAAACTTGACTGGGCCAAAAAAAGAAAAAAAAAAACCCCCGTCCCGAAAATGTTACGGAATAATAAAAGGTATTTTTTTGGACCTTTTCAATTCACATTTTGGGGGACCCACAAAATTGCAAAATTCAAATTTAACTGCAAAAATAGCTCTATCAACAAAAACTTGCCCGACCAAAAGTGGGAAAAAAAACAAACCGCTGAAAAGTATACGGGGTAATTGCGGTATTTTTTGGCACCTATCAATTCCCCCTGTGGTGCTACAAAATTGTTGTATTCAAATTTAAATGCAAATAGGGGGGGGGTTTTTTATCAACAAAGCTTGACTGACCAAAAAGTGGAAAAAAAAAAACTGTCCCGAAATGTATACGGATTTAATTAAAAGGTATTTTTGGCACCTATCAATTCAAATGTGGTGACTTTCAAAAATTTTGGATTCAAATTTTTAAATGAAAAGTAGCTTTTCAACAAAGCTTGATTCCCCAAAGTGAAAAAAAAACCCCTTGTTTTGAAATTGTATTCAGATAATAAACGGGGATTTTTTTGGGAACCCTTTTAATTTTCCCCGTGGGGGACTACAAAATTTTAAATGCTAGGTCGTTATCTAAAAAAGCTTTTACTGACCATAAGGGGAAAAAAAAACCTGTTTTAAAAAGTAAAGGGGTAATAAATGGTTTTTTTGGACCTTTTTCAATTCACCTGTGGGGACTACAAAAAATTTAAGTGCTAGGTACCTCTATCAAAAAGGGTTGACTGAAAAAAAAAAGTGGAAAAAAAACCCTGTCTGGAAAAAGTATACGGTTTTTTAAATGGTAAATTTTTTGGGAACCTATTTAATTACCTGTGGGGACTTCAAAATTTAAGTGCTAGGTACGTTTTATCAACAAAGTTGACTGGCCTTAAATGAAAAAAACACCTTTTGAAAAGTATACGGATAATAAATGGTATTTTTGGACCCATCAATTCACCCGTGGTGACACAAAATTTAAATGCTTGGTACCTCTATTTAACAAAGCTTGATGGGCAAAAAGTGAAAAAAAACACCTGTTGAAAAAGTATACGGTTAAAAAAATTTGGGTTTTTTTGGGAAACCCATTTAATTTAACCTGTGGTGGGCTACAAAAAATTTCTGGGTTTTAAATTTAAAATGCCCAAAATAGCTCCCCATCAACAAAAATTGACTGAAAAAACCCCAAAATGAAAAAAAAAACCTGTCTGAAAAGTATACGGGGTAATTAAACCCGGTTTTTTTTGGCAAAAATATCAATTCCCCCGTGGTACTACAAAATTGCTGTATTCAAATTTTTAAATGCCCCTTTACCTTATCAACCAAAGTTTGACTGACCCCCAAAATTTAAAAAAAACACCTGTCTGAAATTTTATTTCGGGTTAAAAAAACGGTTTTTTTTTGGACCTATCCCAAATTTACCTGTGGTGAATCAAAATTTCCGTATTTAAATTTAAGTGCTAGGTACCCCTTTCAACCCCGCTTTTTACTGACCCCAAAAATGGAAAAAAAAAAAACCTTTTCTGAAATTTTATTTGGATAATAAAAAGGTATTTTTGGGGCCCCATCAATTCACCTGTGGTGGGCTACAAAATTGCTGTATTCAAATTTAACTGCAAAGTAGCTCTATCAAAAAAAAGCTTTTACTGGGCCAAAAGTGGGAAAAAAACACCTTTTTGAAATGTATAAGGATTAAAAAAAAGGTATTTTTGGCCCTTTCAGTAAAACCCCGTGGTGACTACAAAGTTGCTGGATTCAAAAATTTTTTAAATGCAAGGGTTTGGGTTATTTAAAAAAAGTGGCCTGGCCAAAATGAAAAAAAACACGTATTGAAATGTTTTACGGGGGAAAAAAAAAGGTATTTTTTGGGGACCTATCACCCGGGGGGTGACTACAAAAAAATTTTCGGATTCAAATTTAACTGCAAGGTGGCTTTTTCAAAAAAAGCTGGACTGGGCAAATTGGAAAATGAACATTAAACTGAAATGTATATGAGAATAAAAAATGGGAGGTTCTTTCACCTTTAAAAAATAAAACCTGCAGTTCTAGAAAAAATCTGTATCCTTAAAATAAGGCCCAAAGCCCAAAGTCCTTCCCCAAACGAAGTTTTGGTTTTTACAAAAATCCATTATCCTTTTAAAAAAGCTTGTCTGTGTTGCCCGCGGGGCCAGCCCCCCCCCCCCCCCCCCCCCCCGTGAATTACAGCGGTTGATGCCCCCTTTTTAAAAATTTTCGCCCCCAAACCCACCTAAAATTGCAAAATCTCTGATCTTTAATAATTTTTTAAAGGAAACACAGTAAAAGTAGATGTGGGCTCTGTGAAAAAATTTGAATTTTTTTCGCTGAGCTGTTTCTGAGCTGTTTTTGGGGGGAAAAAGGCAGAGAGCATGTCCCCACTGGTATGAGACGCTTTACAAAACTGATTTATGAACAGGGGGGCTTTTTTTCTATGTTTTAAAAAGAGGTTTTTTGGGGATACTCGGAACCTGGGGGTGGCCCCTTTTTAAAAATGGTTTTTGTCCCCCGGGGGGAACGAGATGGCCCGGGGTAATTTTGGTGGGGTAACTTCCCGGGGGGGGCCTGGTGTAAAAAAAAATTCTTCGTTGTCCCAAAATCAAAAACCAATACTAGGGCGGGCCCTTTCCCCCGGGGTTGGAAAACAACGGGGTGGGGGGGGCCCCCATTTGGTTCTAGTTGGCCCTTTCTCGGGTTTCAACCGGTAAATTCTGTGATGCCCAAATAAAAAATTGGGCTTGTCTTGAGTATGATGTAAAAAGCCCGGGAGTTTGTAAGATTCAACAGTCTTGGTAAAGTGTTTTGACTCTGGTAACTTGAGATTTCTGGGGGGTGATTACTTTTTAAAGATAAAAATGATTACAGCCTTATT
>JAODAL010034899.1:0-43636 GCA_025379985.1 Phyllomedusa bahiana | reverse complement strand
AATTAGGGGGCCCAAAAATCCTAAAGGCTACTGCACATGCCTCATACTCTGCCTCTTTCTCTCTTTCTGCATTTACCAAAGATGCATATGCAATTTTAAAGATACTCCAGATCTGCCATGCTCTGGGGCCTACAGGGGTTTCCCCTGTTGCTCTGTGGGGCACTTCAAGCCTGGGCCCCCAGCACCTAATAACAAGAAACTAAAACAGCAACATAAGTAGCAATAATTAAAGCATACTTACCAACCCTCCCGGGTTGGGCAGGACCTTCTCCCGCCCTCCTGCAAGGGGTGGTTAAACCTCCCGCAGCTTAGCAGTTGCCGGAAGTTCTTTCTATAAGCGGCATCAGGGCAGCATGAAGCTATAAGAGCAGAGAGCACTGGTGGGAAAGGGGGCGGGGCTTAGCAGGAGTCACAAAGCTCCTCCCCCTCCTCCCAGCAGTGCAGCCTGAGGAGCCCTGATGCCAGCAGCAGGACACATGAGTGCACTGCAGGGGCTGTGTGTGTGGGGGTGGGGTGTGTGTGGGTTGACTGTGTGTGTGTGTTTGAGCGTGCGCGGGGAGGGTTGTATGTGTATATATGAGTGTGCGAGGGCAGGGTTGTATGTGTATATATGAGTGTGCGAGGGGAGGAGTGTGTGTGTATATATAAGTGTGCGAGGGGAAGGGTGTGTGTGTATATATGACTGTGTGGGGGAGGGGTATATATGTGATATAGAGTGTGCAGGGAGAGTTGTGCTGTATATATTAGTGTGCGAGGGGAGGGGTGTGTGTGTATATATAAGTGTGCGGGGGGAGGGTGGGTGTTTGAGTGTGTGGGGTAGGGGTATATGTGTATATATGAGTGTGCGAGGGAAGGGTTGTATGAGTATATATGAGCGTGTGAGGGGAGGGGTGTATGAATATATATGAGCGTGCGAGGGGAGGGGTGTATGTGTATATATGAGCGTGCGAGGGGAGCGGTGTGTGTGTATATATGAGGGTGCGAGGGGAGGGGTGTGTGTGTATATATGAGTGTGTGAGGGGAGGTGTGTGAATATATGAGTGTGCAAGGGGAGGGGTGTGTGTGTATATTTGAGGGTGGGGGGGAGGGTGGGTGTTTGAGTGTGTGGGGTAGGGATATATGTGTTTGAGTGTGCAAGAGAGTAGGAGTTTCATACTAGTCTTCCTCCCTTTGCCCCTGCCTCCTGCCCCCTGCAGTCTGTCTCTGGTGGTCTCAATGCGCAGAAAACAGGCCACAGAGGGCAGAGGATGCCTTCTGCTCCCTGTCTTCTGCCCCCTGCGTTCTTTCTTGGTGGCTGCAGGGGGCAGGAGATAGATCGCAGGTTGCAGAAGTTGTCTCTTGTCGCTTGCTCCTGCCCCGTGCAGTCTGTGGTTGCAGGGGGCAGGAGACAGGAGACAGCCCCCAGGGGACTGACTCTGGCAACTGCCTATGGAAATAGCCTATTCAGCATCCAAAAAAACTGGGCGACACTCCATCCCCCAAAGGTGTCGCCCAGTATTCCTATCATGGAGAGCTGTGTGTTACCTGTGGGCGATGGATGTCACCCAGCTTTCCTGAATGCTGGATATGGCATTCAGCCTATATGTATGAGTGTAATGTTTGTTTATTTACAGGTTCCCATTTGGACTATGTTGGATTCATTGAACTATGTTGGATCAACCTTGGACCTGTTTTTTTCAAATATAAATGGTAAAGAGGGTTGTAGTCAGGGAGTGTTTATTTAAATAACAGTTTTTTTGTGCAATGTGTGTGTGCGTTTTTTTTCCATAAAATTCCACTGATAGTAATGGAAGTATCTGTCAGATGCCTCTGCATTACTATCGCTCGGGCTTGGTGTCAGCCAGTGGTGTTTCTTGTTTCCCAAAGCTGTCACTAACCCTGTGTCACTATTACCCCAGTACCCAATGCACCAGGGGCACTGGGAAGAGCCCGTAACCGTCAGAAGCGGACCCTCTAATGTGATGGTCCGCTTCTGGTGCGGCTTCAGGCTGCTATTTTTAGAATGGGAAGGGATCAGTATTGATGGTTCTTCCCATTCTGATAGTATCAGGCTGCACCTGTCGGTTTTACCTTGGCTGGTTATGGAAAAAGGAGGGGAACCAAATGTCTTTTTTCTGTTCATTTATTTAATGAGAATCTAAACACAGGCATCCACTGTAAAGATTACAGGAGTTTACCACTTTAGGATTGTCAATCAATATATTATTTGTGAGAAAAATAAACAAAGTGGGGTCCCCCCCATTTTCCACAACCAGCCAAGGTAAAACCGACAGCCGAAGCCTGATATCATCAGAGTGGGAAGGTCCATTAGCACTGGTACCTTCCCACTCAAAAAATACCAGCCATGGAAGTGGACCATCACATTAGAGGGTCTGCTTCTGATGGTTACCGGCTCTTCCCAGTACCCCTGGTGAGTTAGGTATTGGTAATAGTGACACAGGGTTAGTGTCAGCCTTGGGGGTAACAAAAACTACCGCTGGCTGACACCAAGCACAAGCACTAGTAATGGAGGTATCTGTCAAATTTTAATGGAAAAAAAAATCAGACATAAATTGCACAAAAATACCTTTTATTTAAATGAGCACTACCCGGCTACAGCCCTCTCTTACCATTTTATTAAAGTTATCTTTTATCAATCCAATGTTGGTCTGACATAATCCAATGAGACCGACATATTGCAAATGGGAAACCTGTATGAATATAAGAACATTAAAAAAACATGACATTACTAAACTCCTGCACCCCCTAAAGGTTATGCTTGTGGCTGATCTTCTGGGGGTGCAAGCTACGGAGTTCAACCTGCACTATAAGATTCTTGGGAGTACAGAGTCCTCTCACCTCCACCTATCACTCCACCTATCACCCATAACTTCCCCACCTATCACCCCATGAGGAGTTTGTACAGGTAGGTAAGTGCTGAAAAAAATAGAATTCTAAGATGTTTGTTTGTTAAATTTTGCAGGGATGAGTCATGGCCAGTAGAAGTCATCATGGCGGTCTGGACCGGATGAAGAAGAAAAGGGAAAGAGAACAACTCCAGTCATAAAAGATGTCTCCGGTGAGTCCCTAGATGTAACTACATGGTAATCAGTTATGTCTGCAGAGCCTGTGTACACTTGTATCTACCACTATGGAGGAAATATTGGTAGTAGTGAAATGGTTTAGTTACAGTTTAGTGGTATCTCCCAGTTCTCCTGGATACTGAATAGGCTATCCAACATCCAGGAAAGCTGGGTCAAGCCAAGGCCCTAATAGGCTTATTTCCAGAGCCGATACACAGGTGGAGTGGGTGTGGCTTCTTGTAAAGGGGGTGTGGCTAATCAACAAGAGGGCATGGTCATGTACATTTTTTTGGGCAGCACGTTACGCACACCACAGCTTCAGATCTCCCTCATGCCCACTTTCAAAAGTTGGCAACTATGAATTAAAGGTATAGATAGTACCATCAAATATCAGGGAACCCAAAGAAGTATGTTATATGGCAGAAAGTCACCAATTACTTGTTCTCTACAAAAGGAAACAGTGCTCTTGTATCTCTGGTCCACATAATATTCGCTATGGCTATAGGTACGCCCATGTACATGAGTATACAGCACTGCATGAAGAAGGTTAAACAGGGACAGTGCATCTGTGCAATCACTTGTGGAGACTGAATTGTGCATGTCGTATAACCAGATTACGCAGTTGTCACTCATTGAGATATCTATTGAGGCTCGGATTGGCCTACAGGGGGGTAAGGGAAATCCCAGGCAGCATGTCTGGGGCTGCTTTTCAGGGAGAAAGAGAGGCAATGTTGCAGTCATGTACAGTAGCTGTAGGGGGGCCCAAAATCAAATCCACTGGTGGGCCCCAGGAATCAACGACACTGGTGGGACCCAGGAGTCAACTCCACTGGTGGGCCCCAGGAATCAACCACACTGGTGAGCCACAAGAATCAAATCCACTGGTGAGCCCCAGGAGTCAACTCCAATGGTGGGCCCCAGAAGTCAACTCCACTGGTGGGCCCCAGGAGTCAACTCCACTGGTGGGCACCATGAGTCAAATCCACTGGTGGGCCCCAGGAGTCAACTCCACTGGTGGGTCCCAGGAGTCAACTCCACTGGTGGGCACCATGAGTCAAATTCACTGGTGGGCCCCAGGAATCAACCACACTGGTGAGCCACAAGAATCAAATCCACTGGTGAGCCACAGGAGTCAACTCCACTGGTGGGCCCCAGGAGTCAACTCCACTGGTGGGCACCATGAGTCAAATCCACTGGTGGGGCCCAGGACTCAAATCCACTCATGGCCCCAGGAGTCAACTCCACTGGAGGGCCCCAGGCACCCTAGTCTGTCATGCATCTGCTTACACCTATCATCAATGCACCATTCACACTATTATCTGTATTATTAGACCCATTAAGTTGTCCGATGTGGTGGACACCCGATTACCAACCCCTTTAAGTGCTCTTGACTTGTGCTACTTTTTAAATTTACAGCCCCCTCCCCCTTATTATATATACATCTAGATTTCCTAATAAAGTATTGATAATGAGAGCATCCATTCAATATAGGGGATTTTGCACCCCAAAATCTGCCTTTTACTTCTTCTTAAACCGTTTGTTATTTTTTACTTTGCAGATATCCAGCACACACTCCGGGGGTCCCACAGCTGTCTCCTTACCCTAGGAAATATTAAACCACGTTGATTACGAAGCAGGATAATTGGTTGTTAAACATGAATGCACCATATAATTATCTTTTAACCTTATTTGCCGCAGTCCTGTAATTGAGATGTAAGTGTAAGGTATTCAGTCCTATACTAACAGGAAGTCCTGTGTTTTTAACCCTCAGAGCCTGGGGGTCTAATTAGAAGGGAAATTTAATTATACAAAATGAATGGAGTTTGGGAAGGAATGACAAATGTAGCAGTGTTATATTGTTCAGCCAACAAAACCCGTTGAACCTGTGAGGGGCATAGGCTGTCATCATACATGGTTTGGCTTTGCATGTGGTGCAGGAACATCTCAAGATAAGAAAATGATACTGGAAATATTTGGTATGTAATCTGTAGATGACAGTGATATTGGAACAGATAGCCGAATGTCTCATTCTTCCTCCAGGGCTTGTGCTTTACATTTAAAGATATGCTTAATTCTCACAAAATGAATGCATTCGCTATTTTAAGCAATTAGCACCCCGCTGCTTAGTGCCCCTTCTGACTGTCTGCCCTACATACTGCTCAATGTTGAGCCTATAATATAGTGCAGGCAGTGAGGTGTCAGTAGAAAATGCATTCATACACTGCTCCACATACCCTGTTTCCCCGAAAATAAGACAGTGTCTTATATTAATTTTTTCTCTTAAAGACGAGATAAGACTTGGTATTTGCGAAAAACAGTGACAACAACCAAAAAGGACGCTTCCATCAGAAAGGAGTACTTTTGTTAAAACAAATATTTCTGGTAAAAAAAAAATAAAAAATTTTGTCCAGTATTTTGTTTTTAATTTTGGCAGTCCTATACAATTAAAAATTATATATAAAAGTCTCATTACAAATAGTAGGTAAAGACATAATGACCACCTTCTAGTTCTATGGACAGGGATACATAACATTAGACTAGACTAACAGGGCAATGACAAGAGCAGTGCATGAAAGGACAATGGGTTAATCTTTTTCTGCACTAGAGAAGTTTTCAACTTTCTTCATGCTTATCAGGTCCTGCTGATAAAGCTTACACCACTCAGGCCATAGTCCACCTGAAAGAGAGCAGTCAAACAATCCTCTCACTGCCGTGCTATTAGGGTATGTTCACATGATGTAATATTTTCTGCATATACTGTGTGTGTCGAAGACACGTTTGTTGTGTCTTTGAAATTACACACTTGCCAGCGCGCAATTTCAACGGGACAATGACGTGTAGCGTCCAAGGTATATTTTTTCCTCCTATACAAAAGTAAAATAAGTGTTCTGTGAATGACAGTGTTTATTTGATATCGCAATCTAGGAGAGGTGTTTAGAACATTGTTTTGCACATATTTTGGCACTTATTTTTTGTGCGAAATAGGTCGTGTGAACATACGCTTAGGCCTTGTCCCCACGGCAGGTTTTTTGGTTGTTTTATAGACGGTTTCACATTTGAAAGCCATCTGCAAACCCACTGTCAACCTTTTATATTGATATAAATAGAAAATCTGTGCAGCAGTCCACACTGCACGGATTTTCTGCCGGACGGTTTTTCACACCGCTGGCATTAATTAAAACTTAGAACATGTTCATTCTTCCGCCTGGTTTTCGGCATAACATGAACATGTCACTGGTTGAAGGGGCGGATGAATCCGCAAACTATGGATTAATCAGAATCCATCCGGAATTTTAACCTATCATGTGGTCGCACCCTTATAGCTCACAGAGGAGAAGTCAGGGACTTAAGCCAGGAAGTCATATACAAAGGGGAACCTTTAAAACATTATAGAATAGAAAAACAACCACCGAATAAAAAAAAATAATATAATAGTCACATTTTGCTTGTCAATATGTGAAAAACATTTTTATGGTAGTGTCCCTTTAACCCCATTAACGACCGCGCACCGTCTTTTGGCGTCAGCCGGTGCGGGTCGTTCGTCTGCAGCGACGTATTTTGGCTTCGCTGCAGACATTGGAGTTTGTGGCGCCCGCCGCCGCAGCTGCGCTAGGATCGGGGCTATACTACACAGCCCCGATACCAGAGCATCTCCTGCGAGCAGCGGGTTGCGGGGGAAACCTCTGCAACCCGGTGCTTTAACCCTTTAATTGCAGTGGTGTGTTACCGCAGCACAATCAAAGGTTTCCCTGCTCTGTCGGGTGATCGGAACACCCGGTGACCCGACAGAGCCCGGGGAACGGCTGCACAGTCAGCCCTGGGGACCTAGAGTGGCCCCAGAGCTGTCTGTGCACTAAGCCAGTGACCCAGACACACTGTGTGCTGTCCAGATCACTGCCTGTGTCAAAGTGACACAGATTAGAATGTATTAGCATATATGAATATGCTAATACATTACTAAGTGTAAAAAAAAAAAAAAAAATTGTAAAACAGTTCTCCCTTCATGGGAGTCAAAAAAAAAGTAAAAAAAAAAACAAACAGAAAAAGTGTAAGAAAAAAAGAATAAAAAAATAAATAATAAAATAAAAATAAATATTTAGTAAAAAATAATTGTGCATACATTACACACACAAAAAACCTACACATATTAGGTATCCACACGACCGTAATAACCTGTAGAATTAATCTAACAAGTTATTAAGTGTGAAATGTGAATGGTGTAAAAAAAAAGTAAAAAAACAAAAAATGTTATTTTTAGAAAAAAAAAAAAAAATACTGCAATTATTTATAAGTGAACTTAAACTTCCCCCATAAAGTACAACTTGTCTCAAATAAAACGATGCATCATACAACTGCTTCATTGAAAAAATTTAAAAAAGTTACAACTGTTGAAACGCAAGGAGGCAAAAACTAAAAAAATGTTCTGGTGATTAACTACTTATCAGACATGCGGCTTAAGGGGTTAAATCTGACAAGAAATATAGCTCTTCACACAGCCTCATCTTTCTCTATAAAACACCATCCTGGAAACTGAAGGACTCCATTACAAGTCACTGGAGTCCATCCATTGGTACCCATCATATGCACAATTCAGTAGAGCATTGTGGTTATCATTTAGGAGGGGAAGTGAGAACACAAATGTGAACAGAACATCAGAGATTTGCTGCTACTCCAGTTCTGTCAGCATGGGTCCAGCAACGCTCTTCAAAGAATAATGTCTTATCTGGTGTTCGAAGTCATCTAGATAAAATGACTACATAAAGCAGATCACAATGTGTCTTCTCAATACAGAGGGAAAAGCTCCAACAGCCCTATTCTGTATAATGGTGAAAATGAGGTACTTAGTGTTGGGGGGAAGAGAAGAGCATGTCAAGGTATCAGGAGTTTCCTCCCTTTGGAGGAGCGTATCAGCTCTAGTCCTTGAGTCTGTAGTTAGTCATACTTTTCTTGGCTTTGTCAGTTGCAGCTGTAATTGAAAATGTATGTTATAGGAAGAAAGAAAACATGAATGCAGAGCAGATAAGAGTGAGGCAGGTGTTCAACCCCCATACACAACCACAGATCAGCTGTTCACAAACATAACATACTGACTCATGGATGTGTTTCGGCTGTCAGCACGGACTGTATATACACTACTCACAAAAAGTTAGCAACTTCAGGATGAAGATTCTTGAATTTTTTTTTAAGTGCACTAAATGAGAGCATCTCTGAACTCTAGAATGCACTTGTCCCAACTGTTCAGGGTTTCAGTACTTCTTGCACAACTTACTGATCTCTAACAAGGAGCTTAAAGGGGTTTTCTCACTACAAGGATTGATTTTTATGTTAAAGATCCTGCAAAAACAAGTCACTTTGCAATATGTGTCCATTAACAGTGTCCTACCTATTCTGAGATATTCCCTCTTGTATGAGCTGCATCAGCACCTCAGGTCGCTATGCCTACAGACCTGTTCCATCTCTCCTGATAGGCTGCCAGTGCTGGTCGCTATAGCTACAGACCTGGCTTCTACTGCAGCCTAGTGGAAGCCAGTAAACACGCCCCTGAATTCAAAGTGAAACCAAGAAAACAGGACTGAGGTAAGATGAATCAATGTAGTGAGACAACCCCTTTAATGGCTGGAGCTGTGCGGCATTCATTATTCGATTCAGCAGGGCATTGTTTATAATGAAGTGGTCATTAGTGTGTGATGTAGCCAAAGTCTCTCTGTATCTCTATTGCAACCTGTTGATGACACTCTAAGCTCAGTGGACACTTCCATCTGAGAGTATCCTGTGTGAAGCCTTGCAATGGCGAGGTACTGTTAATGAATTATAAGGTGTTGTCTTGGCCTCATGATGTCAAAATGTGAAAAGCATGATGAGGAGGACTGCTTAAATACCAATTCAAATTGACCCCCTATATTTATTAGGCAATTCAGGTATCAAACACCTGTTGTGAATTGTGTCATTAAGCTTCCTGTTAGAAAGCAGCAAGTCGTGCAAAAAGTTCTGAAACATCGAACAGTTGGACATGTGCATCAAAAGTTAAGAGCTGGTCTCATTTAGTTCATTTAAAAAATGTCAAGAAATTTTAAGTTCATCCTTGAATTTCAACCAAAAGAAATATATCCCTAACTTGTTGTGAGTAGTGTATGTACAGGATCTGATCATGTGTAAATATAGCAGTAGGAGCTGCTATGGGGCCCAGAGCTTGAGGGGGTCGATTCAGGTGTAAAAACATTGTACTATTTTGTACATAATGGTGGGTTTCTGCTGCCCACCACTACTATGTGGGCTCTCGGATATATAGCACTATGTTTACAGCTGTTATCATTGCTACAAATACTGCTGCTTAATCATTAGATGTTGGGGCCCTGTCTCATTTTGCTATGGGACCCTATGAATGTTACACTCCTGGATCTGATACTTTCCTGGGAGATCAGGACACCTTTTTCTAAACACCGGCTTTGAAAAAGACTGTTTCAGGACAGGATCAAATCTCATTATTTATACATATACACACGTGGATGAAAATGTTGGCACGCTTCCATTAAATGGGTTGTCTCACTACAAGAATTGCTTTTTATGTTAAAGATCTTGCAAAAACAAGTCACTTTGCAGTATATGTCCATTACCTGTATCCTACCTATTGTCAGATATTCCCTCTTGTATGGTCTGCATCAGTTTCTCAGGTCACTATAGCTACAAACCTGTTCAATCTCTCCTGATAGGCTGCCAGCACTGGTTGCTATAGCTACAGACCTGGCTTCTACTGCAGCCTAGTGGAAGCCAGTAAACACGCCCCTGAATTCAAAATGAAACCTAGAAATCAGGACTGAGGTGAGATGAATCATTGTAGTGAGACAACCCCTTTAAAGAAAGGAAAACCCATGTTCTATGAAATAACTTGAAATTGTGAAAAGAAATACATTTAAATTGACTAAAAATCAACTATTGAAAATCAGACATTGACAAGTTCTGATTGGACAATGTCAGACAATGCAGGGACACCTCCTTCCCCCAATAGGAAACACCCATGTGACAGATTCAGCATTTCTAGGAGGAACAACAGAGGGACAGCACAACACAGAGATCTAAGTAAAAATGCTCCAGAATTGTTATTGTATTGGGAACACATGTAGTTACTAAGATAGAAACAGCCACAGGTCCTCCTTTAAGGGGAATATATCATCAATATATATTTTTTTAACCAGCGAAAACAAGATACTGATAGATTTTTTTTTTCTTTGCTGTTTTAATTTTTTGATTGTAGATTTTTTAATTCGGTTGTCTGTATATGATTATGGGGATGGCCATATTGCCTTAGCTGCTTTTAACAGCATTTAGAGAGATGCTTTACAGCAGCTGCATAGACATAGGAGCCTATGAACAGGATGGGACCCATTGACTTCTATAGAGGAGTTTTCTAGGCATGCTTTGTAGACCTGGGAAGAAATCAGTGTACAGGGAGGGGGAGAGGGTGAGCTGTGACATCTTCTATTGTGAATGGTGGGTCCTGTATTATCTATACCCATTGGCGTCACCTCCTTACACATTGGTATAATTCTGCTTATGCTGATAATGAGAAGGCTGCTGAAAAGCTTTCTTAACAGATAAGGAAGTGTGAGACAATTATTGGGCCTAGTGGTCAGAGTGAAAACTGCAGGATTTTTTCAAAATATTGACAGTGATATAAAAAGTTGAAAATATATAACCAAAAATTCTTAAAAAACGTGTTTAACAGAAAAATATGATTTAAACAATAGGTAATTTTCTGCCGACACATTACCTTTAAGGTAAAAGCAGTGCTTTCAATTGTATCAAATCATTTTTAAGAATAAGAGAAAACTATCCACCTTAACAAAATTGTTTTAAGGTGGAATTTTCCTTAGATAAAAGTACACCACTAATATCTACAAGGGGAAGAAAGAAACTGAGTATTATAATTATATCTGTTATAATAGATGTATGTATTGCAGCAAGTGTATGAAAGTTCAGCAAGTGAATGTGATGAAAGATGAGAACGCTTCTAGACCTTGTTATTTGGCGCTTGGCCAAGTGAGAGGCATCTGGTGCTGTTCTCGCCGCTCAGGAATGCACTTAAAAGCAACTTTTACTCATCTAGATTTAGCGTTGATGTAGTTTTAGTAGTTTTAAAAGCAGGTCCATGATGAAGATGGGGGATTTATTTTATATATAAATACAATCATATTTTTACATATGAAAAATTTAAGGGGGGTTCCCATCTCACTCTTTGAATGCATATTAATAGCATATGGCAAAAAATGTGATAAGTGCAGTTTCCCCCTTAACCCCACCTATGCAGGAGCATTCCTAGAGTGCTTTTTCCAATGGGGGAAGGGGGTCGCACTTCCCACGCCCCACTTTCTATGGTGGGGGGGGGGGGGGGGGGGGGGGCTAAACTTTATGAACCAAACATCGTCACCTGTAAGGGGGAACTCCCAAAGAACAGAATGCAAGCGCAAAGACTTCTGGGCTCATTCCCTATCACACTTTGATTAGCCATTAAAATGTGAGATAGGAACACCCCTTTAAATGTCAATGTGCTATGAATGGTCACTGTAAAATTCTCCAATGTTTTTTAAATTGTGTTTTTTTTTTTAATATCCAACTTGCCTAGTTTATTTACCTGAAAAAAAACTTAAATCATAGAAGGTAAATTTTATCTTTAGTCCCCTTAAATTTGCTGCCATAATACCGTAAACTAAACTCGAAATCACAAGTATTTAAAGTGGAAAGGTGGGTTATAAGGAAAGCTACCTATGGAAATCAAATTTTTTTCCTTCACAGTTCTTTTATGTTCCCCGGGAAGATATGATTGAATTTTCTGCGTTTTTAGGATTTTAAAACCGCTGAAAATACGATTTGTTTCAGGCAGCCCCAAACGGGCAATAGAAAAATACGACTTGGTCCCATAGTCCGTTTTTTTCTCTGCTTTTCTTCGGTGTCGGTGTATTAACAACCTGTGTTTAAATACGCCGGGCATTGAGTTTTTTCATTGTCCTCCCACACAATCAAATTTTATGGGGCCGAAGGGGAAATAAAAGAGAACCGACCGCGGTTTTTTGGGGGCAAAACTTGCAAAAAGCCACGGCCCCGAAGGGGAAAAACATCGACTTTGTCTGATGGGGAGGTAACATAGCCTTATAATCATGTACAAGTCAAAAACTGTCAGCGTCCTCCTCTTGATCCAGCAAATACCCCCAGGGGTGGCTGTCCTGTGTGATGTAAAAGATTTCTGCTTCCTTCTACACAAGACATTAATGGAATGTCTGCATATCAGACGGTACCATCACTTCAGCTGTACACAAACAAGTTGACCTGAAAAGTCCACATTTTTTCAGTAGATGTAATTTGTTATCAGTACAATTGACCCAAGAAATGCAGTTTGTTAATTTTTACTTTCAATGTTTTTTATTGTTTTTTTAAATTTTGTTTATAATTACAAAATCTTAAAATAAAAAGTATGTTTGGGTTTTTCTTTATGCCGGCCCCTGGGGTAACCAACATTTCCAAATTTGGGAATCTAAGGTTTTTGAGCAGGTTTTACTCTTTTGAGAATTCTAATAAATTTTAAAACCCTTACGACTATCATCCTCCAAAAAATAACCCTGCACTTAAAAGGGAAATTGTCATCAAAAAAGAGTCATTTTTTTAAGTCCCATTTTTATTTTAAACCATTTTTTTTTAGGAATTGGGTTTTTATTTTTAAAAATTTTTTAATCACTTTTTAATAATTTTTTAATAATATCTAAGTCTTTCCGTTTTCACTTTGGCCACTTAGGCCCTTTTTTGCCGCTTTAACAGCAGTCGAGAGATCTTTACAGTTCTTTATGCACATAGGGGGGCTTTAAAAGGGTTTTGCCACGATGAATGTTTACGGGATCCTCCAAAAATTTTTTTTAATCACTTTTCTAAATATATTATTACAAAAATTTTCAGCCCGAGAGAGCTACAGGGCCCTTACCGCCCTTAGTTATTAAAAAAACTTTTATTAGATACACCTGACAAGACTGCTGGCCGGGCTTTAGCGAAGAAGCTTTTCAAGGGACCGGTAAAATATTTGTGTTTTTATACAGAAACCATATTTAGGTGATTTTTCGAGTAATCTCGCTTCACTGATACAGAAACATGAAGAAGCTTTTAAACTGTTTTGGGGAAAAGGTTGTCTTTTTTATACAGAACCACTATTTAGTTTTTATTATTTTAGTGAACATTTTCCCCAACCCCTTTTCACGGCCTTGTTTTGGCGTGCTCTCCCCTCTCTCACTCCCTGCTTTATTCATTTTCTTTTTACAAAAGGGACGTCCGGCAAAACCCCTTTTTAAACTGACTCAGCCCCATTTACTTCTATAGGAGAGTTTTCTAGTCATGCCTGTACCGGGGGAAAAAATCAGTGTGCAAAGGTGAAGGGTGGAACTTGACTTCTCCTCTTTTGACGGGTTGACCTGTGTTTTTTTATTCACACTGGTGTCTCCTTTCTTTTGCCCCTTTTTGTGCTGAAAATGAAGCAGCAACGGGAAAATTTTTCTGTACAAAACGGGAAAGTTCAGACTATTATTGGGCCCTATGGCCAAAGTGAAAACGCAAACTTAAGAATTTGAAAAATATTAAAAGTGATATGGAAATTTAAAAAAAAAATTACCAAAAATTCTAAAAAAAGGTTTTTTAATAAAAAATAAAAGTGGGGGGCAATTTAAATTTTTTCCCAGGGGGCCGCAGGGAAAGGGGAGGGTTTTTTGGGGTGGTTTTAAAAAACTGGGATAACGGGGAAAAATTCGTTTTTGGGGGTTTATTTTTTGTGAAAACTTACGGGGGTGTATCTATACACCTGCATATATACTGGGGACACAGAAAAGGCAGGTATATAAGCTCTCCTCATAAGGTTGGATGTAGATGTATGTCCCCTCAGTCTGGCAGTATATAAGTCCCCCTCAGTCAGGTATATAGATAAGGACCCCAGGCAGGCAGGTATATAGATGGGTTCACCCCCCCTCGGGCGGGTTTTATAGATAGGTACAGCTCCCCGGCAGGTAAAAGATAGGACACTCCCCTGGGCGTTTTTTTTAAAGATGGGAAAGGCTCCCCTCAGGCAATATATAGTAGGTACACCCCCCTCAGGCGGTATATAGATAGGTAAAAGCCCCCCTCAGGCAGGTATAAGATAATAAAACCCCCTCGGCAAGTATATAAAGGGTAAGCTCCCTCAGGGGGTATATAATGGGTTACCCCCCAGGCAGGTATAAAATTAGGTAAGCTCCCCTCAGCAGGTTAAAGATATACGCTCCCCTGGGCGGAAAATAGATAGGTAACCCCCCTGGGGATAAAATAAAAATAGTTCCCCCCCCCTGGCAGTATTATTTAGTAAGGCCCAAAAGGCAGGTATAAAGTTAAGGGTTCCCAGGCGGGGTATATAGTTTTGGGGCCTAAAACAGGGGTTTTTATATTAAAAAGGGTCCCCAGGCAGGTATATAGTTAGGGTTCCCCACCGGGGGGGCAGGTATAAGATTTAGGGGCCCCCAGGCAGGTATAGAGAAGTTAGGTGTGCCCCCAGGCAGATAAATAGTAGGTGTGTCCCCGGCGGGTTTAGAGAAAATTAGGTGTGTCCCCAGGGCGGGAGTATATAGTAGTTGGTTGCCCCCAAGGCAGGTAAATAGTAGTTAAGGGTGCCCCAGGCGGGTAAAAATATTAGGTTTGTTCCCCGGGCAGGTATATAGATAGTTGGGGTTGCCCCCGGGCAGGTATATAGTTTTAGTTAGGGTGTCCCCCGGGCAGGTATAAATAGTCCGGGTTTTCCCCCAGCAGGTAAAATAATAGGGAAATGGTGCCCCCGGGCAGGTTATTATTTTTGGGGGGTTTTCCCAGGGCAGAAATATATCCGGGGTGTTTCCCCAGGCAGTATATAGTCAGGGTTTTGTCCCCAGGAGTATATAGTAGGGGTCCCAGGCAGGTATATAGTTAGGTGTGTCCCGGCAGGTATAATATTGGGGTTGTCCCCGGGCGGGTTTAAGTAGTTGGGTGTTTTCCCCGGGCAATATATAGTAGGGTTGTGTCCCAGGCAATATAAAAATATTTAAAATTTGTCCCCGGGCAGGTTTTAATATTTTAGGTGTGTCCCCAGGCAGGTAATATAGTTAGGTTGCCCCCAAGGCAATAATAGTTAGGTTGTCCCCGGGGCAGTAATAGATATTTAAAATGTGCCCCCCGGGAAAGTATAGAGATAGTTAGGTGTTTTCCCGGGCAGATATATGTGAGGTGTTTTCCCCAGGCGATATATATCGGGTGTGTCCCCAGCAGTTATATTTAGGTGTTCCCCCGGGCAGGTATATAGCTAGTTAGGGTTTTCCCCAGGCATTTTTAATATAGAGGGTTTCCCCGGCAGAAAATATTTTGGGTGTGCCCCCAGGCAGGTTTTAGTAGTTGGGTTGTCCCAGGCAGTAATAGTCAGTTTCCCCGGCAAATAATAGGTGTGTCCCAGGCATATTATAGAGGTTGCCCCCCAGGCGGGAATTAGTCAGGGTGTCCCCAGGGTAATAGCTAGTTGGTGGTGTCTCCAGGCAGATAAATAGTAAAATGTTCCCCACGGGTAATAGTAGGTTGCCCCAGGAAATTTATAGTCAGGTTGTCCCCAGGCAGTATATGTTATTGTGCCCCAGGCAGGTAAAAAGCTATTTTGGGTGTGTCCCAGGCAATATATAGTCAGGTGTGCCCCGGGGCAGTATATAGCGGGTTTTGTGTCCCCGGGCAATAAGTCAGGTGTGTCCCCCAGGCAGGAATAAGTCCCAGGTGTGTCCCAGGCAGGTAGGTATATAGTCGGGTGTGTCCCCAGGCGGGGTATAAGATGGGCTTCCACGGGCAGGATATAGTTTTTTGGCCAAAATTAAAATAACAAACCTAATACCCCCTTGGTTTACCTGTTTCCCCCCCTTTCCCCCCGAGGAGCTTCCCGGTGGTGGGCGTGATGACGTCATGCCGCGCGCGGGACGCTCCTCCTCAGTCCTGGGCCCCACAGAGCTATAATTTTGGGGTGTGCGCCGAGGAGAGCACGGGGGGAGCGGAGTTCATGCGTCCTGCCAATTCTCACAATAGTAGCGCTGCGCCCGGGGCGGCCTCTCAGCAATACCCGCTTTTACGCCCCTGGGCATCGTACCCCGGGCCGCCTCCGACGAGCGGGAGCTTAGGGGGCCCCGGGCCTAATTTCCCTGGGCTTTAAACAATAAACTCCGGGCAAACAAGTGGTTTTCCTCCCTGACTCCCAAAACCGTAGTGGCCCAAGCATCTCCAGCTGACCCAACATCGCACCCAAACAGTGAGTGCTAAATCCCCTCAGATTGAAGCCCGACTGCAGTATCAGTGTGACAGACGAGAAGCAGAGACTCCACAGCACTCGAGCCGTCTCCAGGCTGAGCAGTAGCGAATTAAGTTTATAACCACACACACAGACAGCATACAGTAAGGCTATGTCTACACAGCACAGACATACCACCGGATTTCAAGCATTTAGAACTAGTGAAACCCCCCTTCAAACTAAATAGACCTGTGCAAAGTCAGGCAAGTCTGTTACTACAGTAGATATAGCAGTAGACTCAAAGTATATAGTACAGTGGAGGAAATAAAACATAACAAGGACATAGAGTGAAGGTTAGAAACTATGCCAAAGGCCTCCATGGAGCGGAAATGTCAAAGCAAATGAAGCCAGATCTCTGCTGTAGGACATGTGGGTACAGTACTCAGAAGGTTACTTAAAATATCAGGAAAAATGTGTTTCAATTACTATATATTAATTTGTAGAGAAGCTGCACAAAGCACAGTAGACCGACGATGTAGGAGTCCAGAGACAACCATCAAAAATGAGAGTCCTCTCTGTACTAGTGCACTAACCCTTCTTACATCTGGGGATGAACAAAAACTCATGGAACAGCAAACAAAAGATTAAATGACTGCAGGCAACAAAAACCTTAAAGGGGTGTTAAACCTTAAAGCGCTTTTTAGCACTTGAGGTAAGCTCGCAACCTGCTAGAAGCCGACCGTCTTAGATCATTGGGATGATGGCATTTGTGCCCGTCCTCCCTATTCATTTTTATGGAAGTTTCAAATACAAACAAGCACACTCAACTATATTCAGAACTCCCATAGAAATGAATGGGGAGGACAGGCACAAGCGCCTACCTCTTCATTCTCTGAGACTACAAGCTAAACTTCAGTGCTGACAAGTGCTCATGGAATACCCTTTACTGAAATTTGACATATGAGTACATAATTGAAAACAATTGTCTCAGATGTCTTCCTGTTTTGAGCAGGGGGTGGGATTGAGGGTGCAGACTGTCTGCAACACAAACCTTGAACTTCTTAGGCTATGTTCACACAGTGTATTTCATCATGTATAGTACACGCCACAATACGCCGGGTGCTTTGGAAGCACGCGCTGATCAGCGCATCTATCCAAAGCACGGGAGGGGGGGGGGGGGGGGGCAACGGCCGCCGGTCCCATTGACATGCATTGCTATCGGCGTGTAATCGCCCCCAAAAATTGACATGTCAATTCTCCCCCCGCATGTACAATACAATAGTATTGTACACGTGGGGAGGGACGTGTAACCCATTGCTCTCTATGAGAGCGATGGATTACCGTAATTGCACCGCTCATTTCGCCGCGTGTAACATGCAATACGTGGTGAAATGCGCACCAAAATAAGCTGTGTGAACTTACCCTTAGAGGGACCATTTAAAAAATTCTACATACAAAAATGTTTAAGGTACTAACGTTATTGTTTATGCCATTGAATTCTCTGGGATTAAAATAGTGCGAGCCGTGAATTCCATTTGTACTACGTTACGTGGAAGAGCTGATAATTGAGAGTGAAGGTGTTGTGTGATAGAATACTTTCCTTTAGCCAGTTCTACTAAGTGGAAATAAGATTTTGAATTCCATAAAGGCAGAAAGATAAGATATTCCCAAAAGCTCAGCCCTTCGCCTAGTTCTTCCAGCTGTGCTATCTGAGGGATGAAAGCAGGGAGGAAAAGTTATAATTGGAAAGTTTGAAATGACTTTATCATGTACAAAAGTCAAAAATGTATTTTTGATTTGTTGCTGAAACTCAATGGCAACAGAAAAGTATTGCAAGATGGATGTATCCCATGTCCATGCGCAGGGGCGTAACTAGAGAAGCCAGGGCCCCAAAGCAAACTTTTGGATGGGCCCCCCCTCCCCCTCCCTCGCCCACCTCCCTGACCACGACCATGTACCAGGACATGCTGTTAGATAATGTAGATAATACAAAGGGTAAATACCTCACCATACCTATCACCATCAAAACTGCTACCAACAAATCCATTTTACCAAGGAAAACCCATTACTAATAACTCCTATTACTAGAAACCTGATTGTCCCGCCAGAACATGCCCACAAAGGACGAATAATAACCCCTACATATTACTGATCAGTACACAAAGACAAAATACCGCAATATAGTGACCATATAGTGGTTTATACCAGTGTACACAGTCTGCAGACTGTATATTAACCACCAGTGACCATATATGGTAAACCCAAGTGTACACAGGCTCTGCAGACTGTATATTCCCCAACATCCGTGCCCATATAGTGGTAGAAACCAGTGTAACAGGCCTGCAGACTGTATATTACCCATCCAGTGCCCAAAATTTTAGGGGTTTAACCCAGGAAACCCGGGCTCTGCAGACTGTATATTAAAACATCCAGTGACCTTATAGGTTGGTAACACAGGTACACGGGCTCTGCAGACTTTTATATTACCTCCTACAGTGACCTATAGTGGTATACAATTACAGGGCTCTGCAGACGTATATTACTCCTACAGTGCCAATGTTGGTAGATATCAGATACACAGGTGCTTTGCAAAAGTGTTACTTTCTTTTAGGGCCCCGGTGGCTTTCTTGTCTGAGGAGTCGTTCACTTTCCCTTTTCTTCTCTATTGGGTTTCCAGACCTCCATGATGACTTGCTCTTCCCCATTTCGCCTGTAGAATTTACAACACCAATACCTGAGACTCCTCACTTTTTTAAATCATTTCCCGTGGGGTGCCCCCTCCCTCATTACAACTCCCCATTTATAATGGCCCAAATGGTAAAAATTTACACCCTGGTAATTTATGGGGGCTCCCCCAGTCGGTATTTTGGTACAACGGGGCCCCCGGGGGGTTTTAGCTAGGTAGCTTGGCACCCACCGGGCAGTAGTAGGTAGCTTGGGGAGATGTAGGCAGCTTCGGGCCGCCCGGGCAGTAGCTTAGGGTTCCTATGTAGGTAGAATGGGAGCCCCTGTAGCTTAGGCCACCCTGTAGGTAGAATAGGGCATCTGTAGATTTGTGGCCCCATTGTAGGCAGAAGTCCCCCTCCCCTGTAGATTAGGGCCCCCTTTTAGGCATAATAGTCCCCCCTGTAGATTAGAGCCCCCTTGTAGGCAGAATAGTTCCCCACCCCCGTAAATAAGAGCCCCCTTGTAGGCAGAATTGTTCCCCACCCCTGTAGAATTAGAGCCCCCTTGTAGGCAGAATAGTCCCCCCCTGTAGATTAGGCCCCCTGTAGGCAGAATAGTTCCCCCCCGTAGATTAGAGCCCCCTTATAGGCAGAATAGTTCCCCAGTAGATAGGCCCCTGTAGGCAGAAAAAGTCCCCCTGTAGATTAGGGCCCCTGTAGGAAAAATAGTTCCCCCCGGTTAGAGCTCCCTGTAGCCAATGTTCCCCCCTGTAGATTGAGGGCCCCCCTTTTAGGCAGAATAGTCACCCCCGTAGGCAGAATAGTTCCCCCCTGTAGTTTTAAAACCCCCCTTTTAGGCAGAATAGTTCCCCCCCTGTAGATTTAGAGCCCCCTTGTAGGCAGAATAGTTCCCCCCCCCCTGTAAATTAGAGCCCCTTGTAGGCAGAATAGTCTCCCCTGTAGATTAGGGACCCCTGTAGGCAGAATAGTCCCCCCTGTAGATTAGAGTCCCCTGTAGGCATAGTTCTCTCCCCCCCCCATTGAGGGCCCCCTGTAGGCATAGTCCCCCCCCCCCAAGCATTAGGGATCCCTATAGGTATAGTTCTCTTCCCCCCTCTTTAGGGCCCCCCTGTAGGCATAGTTCTCCCTCCCCCCTTTAGGGCCCCCTATAGGCATAGTTCCCCACCCTTTCGAGCCCCCTGTAGGTATAGTTCTCTCCCCCCCCCTTGGGGCCCCCTGTAGGCATTTGTTCTCCCCCCCCCCCCAGCATTAGGGCTCCCTATCGGCATAGTTCTCCTCCCCCCCCCTTTAGGGCCCCCTGTAGGTTTAGTTCTCCCCCCCTTTAGAGCCCCCTGTAGGTATAGGTTCCCCCCCTTTAGGCCTCCTGTAGGTAAAGTTCTCCCCCCCCCTTTAGAGCCCCTGTAGGTATGTTTCCCCCCCCCTTTAGAGCCCATGTAGGTATAGTCCCCCCCCCTTTAGAGCCCCCTGTAGGGATAGTCCCCTGCCCTTTAGAACCCCCCTGTAGGTTTAGTCCCCCCCTTTAGAGCCCTGTAGGTTTAGTCCCCTGCCCTTTAGAAACCCACTGTATGTATAGTCCCCCCCCTTTAGAGCCCCCTGTAGGTATACTTCTCCTCCCCCTTTAGAGCCCCCTGTAGTTATAGTCCCCCCCCCTTTAGAGCCCCCTGTAGGTATAGTTCCCCCCTTTAGAGCCCCCTATAGGTATAGTTCCTCCCCCCTTTAGAGCCCCCTGTAGGTATAGTTCTCCCCCCTTTAGAGCCCCTGTAGGTACTTTCTCCCCCCTTTAAAGCTCCCTGTAGGTAGTTCCCCCCCCCTTTAGAGCCCCCTGAGGGATAGTCCCCCCCCCCTTTAGAGCCCCCCGTTGTATAGTCCCCCCCTTTAGAGCCCCCCCCGTAGGTATAGTTCTCGCCCCCCCCCTGTTAGAGCCCCCCGTAGGTATAGTTTCCCCCCCCCTTTGGCCCCCCCCGTAGGTATAGTTCTCCCCCCTTTAGGCCCCCTGTAGTAAAGCCACCCCGGCTTACAACGGGATCTCAGTTGAGTGGTCCTACACTATATTATATCTCACCTGGGTCAAACTTCAGACCTCTCACTGTGCCCAAACGGCCTCCAAAATGCAGAGAGAAAAATAAAAAAAGCACCAACCTTTCAAAGCCTAGTGCATTGAAAATAACAGCCTGTGGAGGTGGGCAGGTGCAGGAAACCAAAATGGAGGTTTTCTACTTCCCTTATATAGTTAAAAGCCCAAAAATGTGCCAAATACAACGTATAGTTCTGCACAGACAAACATTTTTGAAAAAAGACACTGCGAACCTGGGTGCCACTGGCATGGCTGCGGCACATTTACATATGCACACAGTCCAATACCTGGCACACACTGCAAAAAGGACAAAAAAAAAACCTTTTTGCAGTGGGGTGGTGCCACTGGTATGGACTGTGTGCATATATAATGTCGCAAACCTGCCCGTGGCACCCAGGTCGCAGTGTTTTTTTCAAAAATGTTTCTGTGCCAGAAACTAACGTTGTATTTGCACATTTTTTGCTTTTAAACTATTTAAGGAGAAGGAGGGTACCTCCTTTTGGTTTCCCCGGGAACCCCCCACCTCCACAGGCTGTTATATCAATGCACTAGGCTTTGAGAGGTTGGGCTTTTTTTATTTTTCTCTCGCATTTTGGAGGCCGATGCCCCTGTGAGAGGGGCGAAGTTGACCCAGGTGAGAGATAATATAGAGTAGAACCCAACTGAGATCCCGTTTAAGCCTGGGGTGGTTTGAGCATTTTTTGGCAAAACATGCGGACAAGAATCTCAACGTTTTTTCATATATTGTAGATAGTTTAAAAGCTTTTTTGAGATTTCATGTGTTTTTTTTTGCCCTGTAGGTATAGTCCCCCCCCCCCTTTAGAGCCCCCTGTAGGTATAGTCCCCCCCCTGTAGGTATAGTCCCCTCCCCCTTTAGGGCCCCCTGTAGCTCATTACTTACCTGGCCGCGCTCCCCCGGCGTCTCCGTCTCCTCCTGGCCCAAGCCTGCTGCTTTAGGCTTGGGGCTGAGGACAGGAAGCTCGGCAGGCGGCGCGATGAGTCACTTCCGCCGCGCCGCCTGCAGAGCGATGTACGGCAGGGGCAGGGACGCCACAGCTCTCCCTGCCCCCCCATTCATCTTAATTGTATGTGCGTCGCACGGACGTGCATATAAATTTAAAATCTCCTCTGTGAAGCAAGGGGGTGGAGCCTGCCGGTGGCCCTCCCCCCCCCCCCTTGCTTCACAGCCCGGCCCCCCGCTCTGCACCGCCGCAGTGAAATGTTGTGTTCACTCCCGGGGGGCCCAAGGGGGGATCCGGGGTCGAGGTGATAGCAGCTCCCTTTGGGGCCCCCCCAAGCCCGTAGCAAATGCTCCCCCGTGGTTACCCCCCTGTCGTGGGATACAGAGGGACGAAACAGCGACTGCCTCCCTTATGACTACTAAATTATAAAAAAGATAATACAAAGTTTAAGCAGTATAACATGGGAAACAATATGCTTTAAATAACACTTCCCCCATAGTTCGGCATTTCAGTAATTAACTTTTATTACATTTCCTGCAGTTCTATAACAGTTGTTTGTTGATTGAAAGTTCAGTAGTTCTATGTGTCTGGACATACAAAAACACCTCTGTGTGGAGCCCGGGAGATCAGGTCTGGCTGTTTTCCAGGCAACCTTTGAGGCCACACCCATTTGTCTCTGCCTGCCAAGGCTTTCAATATAGGAGGAAACAGTGTGAATATAATGAGACTGATACTGATGGAAAGGAGGAGAGACCAAGAACAGCATTCTGGGCTTGTAGTTTAACATTTTAAAAGGAAACAGCTTCCAAACGGTAAATGCTGCTCAGTTGCAAAAAAGGAGGTTTCATGCAGCACAGGAAACGCACAAATTAGCGTGGAAAATGTCACATGAGTATGAATGAAGACTCACACAAGCCATTTGTCATTGTGGCTGCCTCATTGGCTTATTGCACTCCGCCTACCTCTTTTAAACCAGTGCAGGATTATTCAGTAGCTAGTCCTTTTCACTCCCTGAGATGTTGTAGTCTGAACAGACTCCTAGAGATGTAACGTTTATTTGTTAGGACTCACTGTGCGGGGACCCCCTTGACGCAATTGGGAAGGTGGCTTAGACATTTTTTGATCAAAACTGTGAACTAAGAATCCAAGGTTTCAGTTTTCCCTTATCAGTAATGCATTTAAAAAAATTCCTATATGCCTTTGATGTTTACTTAGTTTTTAGTGTGCCACTGATATTTGGAATAGATGTATGTTATTGCCTTGCCAGTGTGCACCTATGCTTACATTTTTTTCAAAAAATGCTTTGGGATGTGCAGAGCCAAACAAAGTTTTTGTAGCTAGTAACAAGCTTTCAGGTTTAAATTTTACTTGTCTATGGTAAAATTAACATTTTTCAAAAATTCTAATATTTGTAGGATACATAGAATCTCTTTTATCAATAGATCATTGTATTAACTGGAAATAACATAACTTCTTTTCTAGTTGCCTTCTACAAAGGGACTGGAATGGGGCACCATGTGCTTTTTCTAATGCCTATAAGTCTTTCACATTTAACTTATCCCCTTTGGTGCCCAATGGAAAGGTTTAATTTTAAAGGGGATTGGTTGTTTGCTGCTAAACGAGTTTGAAATCATCCAGCGAAATTGGCTTTTGCTGATCCTTGATGGGCGGGCTAATTTATTAAAAGTGCAAATATTAGTTCTCTATGTGAACCCAATTTTTTGCCCTAATAAAATTAAATAATCTTTATTTATATAGCCCCAAAACATATTCCGCAGCAACTTTAAAATATAGAGGGAATAAGCACAGACAAACCAGCTTTTACATTATAAAAAAGACGACAAATCAGACACGCGGTGTGAGGGCCCTGCTCGCAAGAGCTTACAATCTATTAGGGTGTATGGGTGAAACAAAGGGTGAGAAGTGCTTGGTTTACAATGGACCAGCCATGTTACATAAATATGGGGTAGTACACATAAAAAGTGGATGAACCTGCCATCCCAACCTTACATCTATACAGATAAGTGCCTGTGGGTGACATCTCCTGACCTGTCTGTTTTAGTATATCCTTGTGTTCCCTGTGATATCACAATTCTGCAGCATCTTCTCTTATAACTCTGTGTTATGCTGTTCCTTTGTTATTCCTTCTAGGAATGTATGACTGAATCTGTCAGATGGGAGTTACCAATTGTTTTTTTCCCTGCACAGTCTGACATTGTCCAATCAGTGCTGACAGTCAGTGTGTGCAGGGACACACCCATGTGAAAGCTGGAATGGTACCACCCATCTGACAGATTCAGGAATACATTTCTAGAGGGAATAAGAGAGGAACAGCACAACACAGATATATAAGAGAAGAGGCTCCAGGATGGTTGTATCACAGGGAACACAAGGATTTACTAAAATGGACAGGTCAGGAGATGTCACAACTTCTATTTAAGAATGACTTGCACTGCAATATCAGCTTAATGATGGAAAGGGTCTTGCAGGTTGACGTCTTCACAACCAGCTGTGAGCAGCCTGATACCTGCTGTGTGATTCCTTTACCAGTGCACAGTATTACAAGGTGTCTGGTGAAATCAGTGGGAGTCCATTGATCTCCATAGATTCCTGCAGAGCTCCATAGCTAGGGCTGGCTTCACCAGTCAACAACAAGCAGCAATTCCCAAATCTGATAGCACACATTGCTAGGCTGGCCTTACATGACCCAAATGCTAAAAGCCTGAAGTCTGATTACATGAAATTGAAACATATCATATTAATTTAAGTGCAATTATCGTCAATTGAAAACATTCACTACGGCTAAATTACATGCAGCAATTATCACTGGAGGTGATTGGATCCTGTAGGGATTTGCAGAGCATTATCCCCTCATCCAAGTACTGAATCAATGAGGAGTAGCAGTAGAGGGTTATCTGTGCTCACTATCTGTGGTATAACAGTGTTGTCCATGTGCAAGAACAAGTTTTTGGAATTTGTCTTAAACCAGTTCTTGTTTTATAGTGTTTATAGTGAAGGAATTATAATGTCAATTGAATATGTGCCCTGGTTTTATCTTTGCATCAGGGCAGGCATTCCCATAATAGGCAGAAAAAAAGATAGAAAAGGGGCATAGATGCACATGATGGGAACATTATTTCCCATTATACAAGTCACTGGTTAGACCCACATGGAATATTTTTGTACAGTTTGGGCACCAGTGCACAGGAAAGACATTTAGAACTTGAACAGGTTCAAAGGCGGCAACAAAAATAATAAAAGGACTGGTGGACTACAGTACCCAAAAGATTCAAGATTAGGGTTATTTAGTTTAGAGAAAAGACGGCTTCGGGGGGACATAATAAATATGTTTAAATATATTAAAGGTCAATATAGAGATCTCTCCTAAGATCTATTTATATCCAGGACTGTATCTAGAACAAGGGGGCGTCTTCTACGTCTTGAGGAAAGAAAGTTTCTATATAAACATAGAAAGGGATTCTTTACTGTTAGAGCAGTGAGACTGTGGAACTCTCTGCCAGAGGAACTTGTCATGGTGAATTCACTAAATTCAAAAAGGGTCTGGATACATTTCTAGAATGCAATAATATAACAAGTTATAGTGAATAGGATTGTGGAGAAGGGTCACTGATCCAGGGATTTATTCTGATTGCCAGATTGGAATCGGGAAAGAATTTTCCCCTAAAATGAAAACAATAGCCTTCTACCTCATGGAGGTTTTTGCCGTACAAAGCTATAGATTTATAGCGTCAGTACAGCATTTCTAGGCGCATTACTGCTGGAACAGGTAATGTCGTACTAGCGCTAGAATGCGCCTGATTTATGACCCGCTGTAGAGCGTTAGATAGCAGCTGTACACAGGATCTCTGCAGACATATAAGTGATTATAGTACAGTTACATTTAGTAACTCACAGGTGACATCTTCTCTGATGGAAGTCGTTCTCTTTCCCTTTCTCCATTTGTTCCAGATCACCATGACGACGTCTCCCGGCCACGTCCCTGCAGAATTAATCACACAAACATCTTAGACTCTCCATTTTTCTAGCACCTCCCTAGCTGTTCCCATCTCTGTACAAACTCCTCATGAGGTGATAGGTGGAGTAGGAATAGGACGATAGGTGTAGATGAGGTGGTTATAGAGTGCCAGGTGAGGGTTGTATTTTGTATTTGCAGTATGCCACATAACACAGGGATGGGAGAGTGGGTACAGCCACAACTTACAGGCACAATTTTTTGGAGGGAGACAGAAGACCAACTCCCCTAGAGATTGTGGTGTGACTGTGGCCTGTAGTCCATCCTCTGCAAGGAGGGAGTTTAATACCAATACTATCACATTACTTCGGACCAGCATTGCATCTATTTCTTTGGTAAAATGGTCAGTGAGGGCTGGTGTCTGGAAGAGTTTATTTAAATTGTTTTTCTTTTGTTTCTGTGTTTTTACCCTAGTACCCAACACACCAGGGGTACTGGGAAGGGCTGGGTTACCATCAGAAGGAGCACCATCTAATGTGAAGGTCCGCTTTTAGGGTGGCTGGTGTTTGTAGGGTAGGACCCAGAAAAGCTGGGCACCTGCTAAGGGATATGGGGCTCCACTCACCTACCAGCTGCTGACTGTAGGGGTCAGTGACTAGGAGGGAGACATGAGGGGGGGGTAAAAACAGGGTTTGGAGGGTGGGGAATAGCAGCTTTAGAATTTCCCTCACTTTCTCTACAGACACAGTTCAGACTTACTGGTCGGACTGTGTGTCTCCATGTCTCCCGGCTTCTGGCAGCTCCCCTAGCTCCTGGCATCTTTCTCCTCACATATTGAGGAGGGTGGGAGGGAGACTCACAGTGCTCTCTGCAGATATTGGGAATCAGTGCAGCCTGTCCGGGACTGAGGTACACAGACTCAATATTGGAACGGTTAGGAGCTTTGCTGTTATCTCTCATGGTCTGTGTGGACATAGTAAAGCTTATCTCTGCTGTAAAAGCAGCTTAGGCAAGATGTCTGCCCCATGCAGACTACACTACAATCAGAAAATAAAGACAGACAAAACTTATATCAGTCTCAGGTCCTAGTTAGTAAAAGTAAATAATGACATATTGGCGACCCACTCTCTGTGGTATAAAGCAGGGCTACCTCTGAGGGCGGCTACTGCTGTGAAGGCCTCTGGATGAAAGCATTTCCTGCCGTTCCGCTCATTTGTTTATTTCTATTGACTTTTCTTGGCTCATGAAGGCGACATCCTGTAAATGTATTCTTCCTACTGAGGGAACAAGTTACCATCAGGCAAATAATAATTACACACCAAAAATCAACATTCAGTACATTAGAAAGTAATGAGCTATAATGTGAAATATTAGAAAAATTGTGGTAAACAAGACTCTTAGACTATGTTCACACGGCTTAAATTGGGGCGCATTTCGCCGCGTACTGCGCTCTAATACAAGCAAAATACGTCCCAGTCATTACGGTAATCCACAGTTCTCATAGGGAACTATGGATTACGTGTCCTTTCCCCGGGCGTACAATATGACGCGCGGGGAGATAAGTGACATGTCATTTATTCACGTGTTACGCACCATGAGTAATGTCAGTCTATGGGGCCGGCAGGCCGCTGCCCCCCCCCCCGCGCCGCAGGAGTACACGCCGATCAGCGCGAGCTCCCGAACACTTGGCATAATTGCGGACCGTACTGTACACCCTGCAATTAGCCGTGTGAACTTAGCATTAGGGTTTGTCCCCATGGCACCCGTTACTTGTCGGTTTTTCAGACGGTTTGTGGTATTACAAACTGTCAAGCAACACTCCCCCATAGACTTATATGGAAAATCCGTGCAGCCGTCCTCACTGCATGGATTTTCCGGCAGACGGTTTTCTACACCAACTTAGAACATGTTCATTCTTCTGCCCAGTTTTCGGGCGGAACATGAACAAGTGGGTGCGATGGGGGAGGACTTGAATCCGCAAACTCCGGACAAAAGCCGCCTCCCTATGTGCCAAAAAAAAGACAAACTAGTATTTGGTCCGTGCTGTGTAGACGCGGCCTTAGGCTACGTCTACACGGCACAGGTTTTACATCAGATTTTCGGTGGTTTCAGTATTTAGAATCCACTGAAAATCCGACTGTAACCAGTGCCCATAGACCGCAATAAAAAATCCATCTACACAGCACAGAGTTTTTCCAGTCGGTTATGAAATCCAGTGGATTACGGTAGATTTTCAAACCTACCAGATCGCCATCGGATTCCCATAGATACAATGTACGGGTATGAGAATCCAGCCTGCGTCAGTGGTTCTGTTCGGAGGCCCTATCACAGAGGTGGTGCCAGATCTGTTACATGACAGACACCAATGGTGCCGACCAGGCTTACTGAATACACCTGGGACTGTCCGTTTTTTTCATGGCGTTTGTGATTTTAATAAAAAAAAAAAAAACACTGCTGCACTTTTTTGTGTCATTATTGACTAAATCTGTGATGAAGGCTCCAAGCTGAACCTCTGACACAGATGTGATTCAGACCTAATCCTATTACATGGTGTATGGGTAAAATAAAGACCTTAGTTAGACCTAAGTTCAAGCTTTTATACTCACAATCTGGGGATTTCCAAAGAAAGGCAACACCACACAAGCCAGTCTGCTTTTGATGCTACTTCAATGCTTTTCATCACAGCATGGATTTGGCAGTGTGTCTTGGCCTCCAATATATAAACATAAGCCATGATGCAGGTGTGAACAGAGCCTTACATCATCCTTTATCTCACATGCCGACAACTTTAAGTTTACAAACGTGCAGTAATGAATCGGCTTCCACATTATTTCTGTATACTAGTTTTTTGGCAAAATACACCTGCCATAGATTCATTCCTCTAACTACAAAAGTGTCCTGCAAATGAAACTACTGCTATATGATCCCAATTGTTAATGATAAATGCCCATCAATTGTTTGCTATAGATTTTAATATATGGAAATGTGCATGGAGGGTTGGAATTTACTCTCTATTAAACCACAAGGGTAGAAGGTAAGGGCATTCTAGCTGCTGCAGCAACGAGTCGCCCCTGGTGTCTGATTTCTCTTTGCACTGCAGGTAAGAGCCTAAATATCACCCATAGGGCTTGGTAAAAGTCACCAGTGTTGGACTGAGGTTCCCGAGGCCATCCAGGGGTGTAGCTATAGAGGGTGAAGCAGTAGCAGTCGCTACCGGGTCCTGCAGCCCCAGGGGGCCCCAATAGCCCTTCTGCCACATAAGGAGATACCAGCATTGTAAGTGGCACATGGCAGCTGGGGGGCCCATTTCACTTTTTGCACTAGTTTCAAGTTACAGTGGAGATAATTTTAGGGACCCACTACTGTATATAACTGTTGCTCTCTGCCTCTCTATCCTTGCCGTTCTCCCTAAAAAACAGCCACATACCCACCATACCCAGGGGTCCACTGTGGGTTCTCCTGATCCCCTGTGGGGCAGTCCAAGCCTGCAACTCACTGCTTCACCACTGACCTATATGGGTTTGCTGTGATCTACTCTTTCACCCATTGTAGGCACATTGTTAAAGCCGTGTGCCTAAATATAGCAGTAGCAGCGGTTATGGGGCCCAGAGCCTCAGGGGCCACTCAGAGGCAAGAACATTGGCCTTTTTGTACCTAATAAGACGTGGGTGATTTTCTGCTATCTAGCACTAGGCTGTAGATTCTCTGGTATATGACAGTATTATTGATACCTTTAACTATTGCTACTTCTGATGCTGTTACAGGTTCCTAATATTAGATAGTGGGGATCCATCTTATTTTGCTATGGGGCTCTATGAATTCTAGTTCTGCTCTGAATAAAGCATAGTTCACTATCTGTATCACGTAGAAGAAGAATAGACATGAGGTGAACATTGATATTTACTATGTTCTTCTCTCTCTTCTTCCATAATGGGATCCAGTCTTCTTCCTCTCGGGTCCTAGCTACGCAGGTAAGACATTGAGGGCTGAAGATTTAAAGGGTATATGATTTTATAGATATACACACACTGGGAACTCCCATAGAACAGAATGGAGAGTGAAATGCAAGCTTGGCATCCTCTCCGTTCTTCAAGGAGACTTAAAGGGGTTGTCTCACTACATTGATTACTCTTACCTCAGTCCTGTTTTCTTGGTTTCATTTTGAATTCAGGGGTGTTTACTGGCTTCTACTAGGCCGCAGTAGAAGCCAGGTCTGTAGCCATAGCAACCATTGCTGGCAGCCTATCAGGATAGATCAAACAGGTCTGTAGCTATAGCGACCTGAGGAGCTGATGCAGCCCATACAAGAGGGGATATCTCAGAATAGGTAGGACACTGTTAAATGGACATATATTGCAAAGTGACTTGTTTTTGTAAGATCTTTAACATAAAAAGCAAACCTTGTAGTGAGACAACCCCTTTAAGAACCCGTTCTCAAGATAGGTGTGAGTCCTGAAGGTGGGTGCTGCACCTATCAGACATTTATGACATATCCTAATCTATGCCACAAATGACTAAAATTAGAGCATCCCATTAATAAACAAGACCCCTGATATAGAACTTGTGGGATACGAATCTGAATCATCATCCATAAATTTAAGGCGTTCCATGAGCGCAGCCTTTTCCAGGGGTTGTAGAATATGTATCTTCAAGGATGCGGCTGTCAGAGGGTTAACCTGCTCCTAAGGACTTTTATATGTGGTCAGACCTCGTAATTGAATCCTGAGATGATGAAGATATTGATTGTAGAAACCATTTGTCAACCAAAGAAAAATCTATTTTCAAGTACATTGTGTTTGCGAGGGAATAAGTGGTAATGCTGGACGCTCCTCACAGTGACAGGTGTTTCAGATCGGTGGGGGTCAGATTTGTCTATTTTTCAGCAGTGACATCAGAGAGATTATATGAAATGGTGTGAAAAGCGGAGCAGATCTATATGCAAAGTGCGTTACCTTCTTATCACATCCGAAAGCCAATGGATATCCCAGACTCCAACATAAATTCACAGCAGGGTTTCAGACCTTGAACCAAGTCTGAGGTCACTTAGCTCTCCCTGCACCCTACACTGTTCAGTCCTCTCAGCTCCAGGACACAGCCGCACATGACATCCTGACACCTGGGAGAACTGTCCGCTCCTGGAAGTCCAGTCATTTGTAGAGGAGGCAAGTACAGCCATACAGAGTCACCCACTGTGGAGTCTTATTACTGCCGCAGGGTAACAGAGTTTCTTAATGATGACCTGTGGCATCCCCTAACATGTCTGTTTGAGTAGCTTCCCTTTAAAAATAACAATTCTGCAGCCTCTTCTCTTATACCTCTGTGTTGTGCTGTTCCTCGGTTATTCCTCCTAGAAATGTATTACTGAATCTGTCACCTGGGTGTTACCAATAGGGGTGTGTCCTGCAGTCTAACATTGTCCAGGCAGTGCTGACAGTGCTGAGCCAGTGTTTAAGATAGTAACGCCCATCTGACAGATTCAATAATACATTCCTAGAAGGAATGACAGAGGAACAGCACAACACAAAGTTATATGAGAAGATGCTGCAGAATTGCTATATCACAGGGAACACACGGATTTACCAGGAGGTGTCACAGGTCCTCTATAAGTGGAGGAATTGAAAGGTGTTGTCCAACCCTGATTATTTATTTATTTTTAAAAACGCTTGTAATGGTGTAGAATAACAAAAAGAGTAAGGCTATGTCCACCCGGGGTAATTTCGGCGTGCGTTTCACTGTGTATTTGTGCTCTAATATGGGCGAGATGCGCACCAAAATTACAGTAATCCACTATGGATTACGCCTCCTCTCCCCGCTCATACAATACGATCTTATTGTACGTGCGGAGAGATAAGTGACATGTCAATTACTGGCGGCGAATACGCGCCGTGAGTGATGCATGTCAATGGGACCGGCGGGAGTACGCGTGTATTAGCACGAGCTCCCAAAACACAGGATGTACTGCGGTGCATACTGTACACGTCGCAGTACATTGTGTGAACATACCCTATTGCTTACCTTATCAGCCCTTTGCAGATATGAACCCAGTGCACACCAGTCTCTGTTCTTCCTGCTCCAGTAATAATATGCTAATCACAGAGAAAAATAAACCCTCACAAAAAAGTACTGTATATCTTAAAACTTAGGGCGACATGTCAGAAAAGAGGCGCTGCCACGCCAGTTTTAAGGCACGTTAAATAAATGTATAGTGCATCAGAATGAAAGAACCTGTCAAAAATCTGGCGTCTGTTATACCTTGCATAGTATAATTGATGCACCTAATCTAGGCGCATAACATCACTTAGGCGCATAGCATATCATTGCTACCATATTTGATGCACCTACTTTAGGTGCATCAAATATGTTGTGCCTGGCGTAAAATGCGCTTTGTTTTGGTGTATTACAGTTCATTTATATAAAGAATAAGGCGTCAACAGTTTTCTGTGCAAAATACTCCAAAAAATGGCGCAGTCCTAATGGGACATGTCGCCCTTAGTATTTAATTGAATTAATTAAAACTAACCCTACCAATACAATAATAATAAACGATGACGGCTGTAGTGCATCAGGGAAGGCAACTGGAGCAAACACACACAGACCATATGTAAGGAAACACGATACAGGTATAATATGTTCGATCAGGAAATGGGAAGATATATGAAAACCATAATAGTATAGTAAAGTGACAATATGTCCTGAAAATATAAAAAATATACAAAGCTACAATTACTCCCAATAAAGTAGAAATATGTCCGCCAGTTGTAACCAATGAGCAAGTGTCAAAAAGATCAAATTGCTCCAATGCATTTCTCATCTAATCTAGTAGGATCATCAGGGAGACCAAGGAGTATAAAGGGACATATAGCAAACCAAAAATGGTATGAACAGTACCTAAAGAAAGGTGCAGGAAAATAACTCACGATACCCAGGATAGACAATGATAGATAGATGTCACAAGTGATCACGTTGAGCACGCTGTTCTACATCATGGAGCCATATGATCATCTGTGACATCTATCATTGTCCATCCTGAGTATCGTGAGTTATGTGTTTGTACTGCACTTTGTTTCTAATTCTATTATTATTATTAGTGTAATGGGGAAACTGCTATGGTCGCTAGGGAAAAGACTGAGAACAGGGTCGCTCTTCTCAGGGCGATTGCCACCTTTAGGTAGGGGTACTTCTGTAGGGCATTTCTAGGGTTAGTTTTAATTCATCCAATTAAATGCAACTTTTTAAGATAGGAAACAAAGGTAATCCAGCACCCATAGACACAGGATTGAGTTCGTAGAAAACGAGGTTCACTTCTTTATTGAAAACTCCTTAAAAGCATGATTAAAAACATCCAAACATTCAAATATAAGTTTACGCGTTTCAGGCTAGATATTCAGCCCTTAGTCGTAACATACTCTAAACGTCAAACAGGTTTACCTATATACCCACCCAGGAAGTAATCAGCATATCCACCTGATTTTTAACTCCTTGAATGTAGAAGTAGTAAACAAACCCCATTCACACTAACCACGTTAATGGATTCCCAAAATATTCTAAATATCTGCATCAAACATAATGTTATACAAGCTGTAACAGATGCACACAAATCAGGTGACAGATTTTCACATATATATAAGTACAAGAAATGCAATGTATAAGCATAAAATGCCCTAAATACAACTTATTATAAACAGAAACCATCGATCTTATATCGATATATAAAACAACAATTAATATAAATACATAAGATCTGTTTTATGATTTAGTCCTAATGGACATCTTGTATCGAGCGTGAGGATCCAGTATGCTTACCTGTATCTCGCCTGCGCACCAGATCTTAAAAAATGGGTGCAGATATATTTCTAAAAAACCTAGGACGATAGGTAACATAGTTTCGCCCAGTATGTTTGTCAACACCATGGTGCGCAGGCGAGATATGTGGATTGATTTTAAAGGCTCTTACAGATGCGGTACCAGTAGGTGCGGACAATGCAAGTATATAATTAAATCGGGAGATTTTGAATCATATGTTACACACAAAAAATACAAAATTCACAGTTTCATGAACTGTTCTAGTGCACATGTTGTATACCTAGCTTGGTGCGATTTTTGCAATTTGCAATATGTGGGTTGCACCACTAGATGCCTCAAAGTGAGGATTAGGGAAACATGTGTATGATGCAACTCATCCGGGTCCCCGTAAAGTATCTGGAGTTTCGAAACATTTTCAGGAAGTACACAATAATAGTGTGGACAATGTAAAAGTCATGGCAATTGAATATGTTAAGAAACCCATACGCGGGGGGGATTGGAGGAAAGATCTCACTAACAGGGAAGCATACTGGATCCTCACGCTCGATACAAGATGTCCATTAGGACTAAATCATAGAACAGATCTTATGTATTTATATTAATTGTTGTTTTATATATCGATATAAGATAGATGGTTTCTGTTTATAATAATTGTATTTAGGGCATTTTATGCTTATACATTGCATTTCTTGTACTTATATATATGTGAAAATCTGTCACCTGATTTGTGTGCATCTCTTACAGCTTGTATAACATTATCAGTTTGATGCAGATATTTAGATATTTTGGGAAATCCATTTAACGTTGTTAGTGTGAATAGGGTGTTTACTACTTCTACATTCAAGGAGTTAAAAATCAGGTGGATATGCTGATTACTTCCTGGGTGGGTATATAGGTAAACCTGTTTGACGTTTAGAATATGTTACGACTAAGAGCTGAACATCTAGCCTGAAACGCGTAAACTTATATTTGCATGTTAGGATGTTTTTAATCATGCTTTTAAGGAGTTTTCAATAAAGAAGTGAACCTCGTTTTCTACGAACTCAATCCTGTGTCTATGGGTGCTGGATTGCCCTCGTTTCCAATCCATAGAATGCCTTCATCTTCAGCCAGGATGAATTTCCGTGCACCATACCAGGATTAAAGAGAGCTATATAACCCTGCAATATCCGAGGAGTCCGGTGAGCTGTACTCGTTACCTTTTTCTACACATAACTTTTTAAGATACACTTTTTTTTGAGAGCTCACTTTTCTATGTGACTAGTATTCTATACATGTGACAAACCTCCCTTTCTTACCATATGGTTTGTTCCAATCCATATGATCTAAAATTGGAGCTGTGACTGTGCCAGTAATAATGTGCCAACATGTGAGAGTGGCAGGCAATCACTGGCTGCAGCGGTGACCTCAATGGTGTCATCATGTCATTGCTGGAGCATGAAGAACAGAGACTGCTCGGGGACTAGGAAAGCATAACATGCAGTGTATTCACCCTCTTATTTTATACCATTATAAGCTGCTTTTTATATTTTTTAAATGTATTGTTCAACAAGATCTTTTGTTATAATAATCATCTTATTTAGATTGTGTCAACATATTCCGCAGCACTATAGGGCATTTTCACACAGCTTCTTGCAGGCGTATAGCGGCGCTATACACCGGTGTTTTAGAAGCACAGGCTGGGCAGTGCGTACTTCTAAAGTGTTCCAGCTCTGCCCCATCCACTTTTGTTTGGGAATGTGCTGTAAAATCAAAGCACTCAATGACTGCTATGATTTTACTGTATTTGCGGGCCCGTTACAGCACAATAACACCGTGTGAACATACCCATGCAGTGTAAAGTTGCCTAATGATAAATATTCCAATAACCAAAATGTTTTTTATGCACAAGAAATGTTGTTCTACCCTTTGCCTTTACATTGGGATTGATTGACACTGAGAATATTCAAGTATTTTACAGCTGTTAAAATACTTCCATCATTCTGGAGCTCAGGGGGCTGACCGACAAACTACAAATCCCAGCATGTTCTTTCTGAGAGCGCCATCCTTGCAGACTCAATGTTCAGATGAAACATTTGGTTTCACCACTTTCAATCGACAGAAGAATAATTTCTTCTCTGTAATTTTCAGCTCTTATGAAACGGAAAAAATAAATGAACGATTGCAGTGAGTGGCAGCCGGCCAGGGGTGTCTGCGGACTTGAGGGAACACATTATTCATGTGCAAATCCACAAACCGTTCAGAAAATTTCCACCCAAAATAAAAAGTAAATAAAAGTCATTGAGTTTCTGTGAAGTTATTAAAAAATTCCATTTAGCCGGACCTTACGGTAAATTTCCACCTTTCACCTTTCCACGTTCTGTGCACATTGATTTCATAGTGTATCTTTATGGCAGAGTCATAAAGGGTTAGAGACTATTCAATACCAATAATAATAACAACGTTAGCAATAAACCGTTCGTGATCCTGCACGGCTACACCCAAGCCATTTGTGACAAACTGCCAGGAGACATTGGATGAGGACGCAGAGCTATAGTTACTGTTATTGAATGTTACGCAGAATAACATATTACGGTACATTATACCCATATATTGTAATGCAGGTAAGCAGAGCTGGCTGTCACGTCCTTGGACTCCTTTGCTCCTTACGGAGAATTAGTTGCTAAATACAATTTGTACTTGACAGAAGAGGAAACTAAGGCTATGTTCACAAGGGGGAAGTTCGGTGCGTAGTTGCGCCGAAATGATGGTAATCCACAGTTCTCATAGAGAACTATGGATTACGCCTCCTCTCCCCGCTTGTACAATACGATCGTATTATACGCGCAGCGAGATAAGTAACGTGTCAATTACTTGTGCCGAAAACACATCAATGGGGTCGGCGGGCTGCAAGACCCCCCGCGTCGCAGGTGTACACACGTATTACCGCATCTCCCAAACACCCGGCCTAATTGCGGGGCGTACTGTACGCCCTGCAATTACGCCGTGTGAACATAGCCTAAAGGGAGTAACAAGTGTTGCGTTTCAGATTCTGGTAAATCATCCGCAGCCCAACCTTAAAGGGTTGTCTTACTACAAGGATTGCTTTTAATGTTAAAGATCTTCCAAAAAACAAGTCACTTTGCAATATATGTCCATTAACAGTGTCCTACCTATTCCTAGATATCCCCTCTTGTATGGGCTGCATACAGGTCGCTATAGCTGCAGACCTGTTCAAACTCTCCTGATAGGCTGCCAGCTGTGGTTGCTATAGCTACAGACCTGGTGTCCTCAGCAGCTCCTCACTGGAGGCCAGTAGTAACCAGTAAACCACCCCTGAATTCAAAAATGAAACTGAGAAAACATGACTGAAGTAAGATGAATCGATGTAGTGAGACAACCCCTTTAATTTTGTTGTGAAAAATCACACAACCAACCTCCAGCCTTTTTATGAACAGGAAGTGTATGCGATCAATGAATCATATACTGTACCTATACCAAAAATCGGTGTTTGGTTGCATGATTGTCCCGCGATCACCAGCAGAATTCATGTCGGCCCTCTAGCTTTTCCAGCTGTTAATAAAAAGCTAAAAGATTGTGTTCCTCGGAGCTGTTACCCTATATTTATTATTGCCCTGCACTCTATACTACGCAATAGCACAGCATAATATTTATTTTCACATTTTTTTATTTTTTTTATTTAGCAAAATATCACATTATATTGTACAAATATTGTATAAAGCACTGAAGTGCTCTTTACTGCTTGACTTTGTAACCATGATTAAACTTTCCACTGCCCCCATGTGGTCACAGCTATTCTTTACAGTATCTGCAGCAAGAGTGCAGCTCACAGGACAGATCTGTCACTTACATCCAATCTTATTAGCAATCGGATTTTATGGCCCAAACTTTAAAATCTCCATAATAACCTATTAATTGAGCTGTGAACCTGGATACATTAGGAGAAAATGGGATTTGAGCTGTATACAGTTGCCCGGCGGGACGCGGCTATCATCTGATTGTTGGGGTTGCCAGAACGGGGAATGAGTTCAAGGTGCGTTTTTGAAACCAAATCTGAAAATGGATAATTAATCAATGACCCATGTAAAGACCAAAGGCGACATCTATGAATGCGCATGCGCCATTTTTGTAACTTGGCGCCGACCCGCCTATTCTAATTTTATATGGTGTATAGAGTGTAATGCGCCAAACTTTTGTGGCGCATAAAACTCCAAGTTGTCATGTAGAGTGTTATGTGCCAGACTTTGCATGGCAGTTTCGCATCATACTTTAGCGCATTAAAATGTGTCGTCAGGCGCACGTTGCACCAAGTTTGGCCACACACCTGTTCATACATCTATAGAACCGACAATATACGGCAAAAAAAAAGGCAAAGGCGAATTCATAGATGTCGCCCCCAAGTCTTCTCTTTTTAAATCCATGCTTGGCTTTGAAAACTGCCTCAAAAACCTGCACATGAGAACACACCCTTGAAGGGGTTGTCTCACTACAAGGATTGCTTCTTATGTTAAAGATCTTGAAAAAACAAGACACTTTGCAATAAGTGTCCATTAACAGTATTCTACCTATTTCTAGATATCCCCTCTTGTATTGGCTACATCAGCTCCTTAGGTCGCTATAGCTACAGACCTGTTTGATCTCTCCTGATAGGCTGCCAGCACTGGATGCTATAGCTACAGACCTGGCTTCTACTGCAGCCTAGTGGAAGCCAGTAAACACGCCCCTGAATTCAAAATGAAACCAAGAAAACAGGACTGAGGTAAGATGAATCAATGTAGTGAGACAACCCCTTTAATGTTTCATCAGTGTCCCACTCTGAGCAGCGGTGCTTCCTGAGCTGCCTCTATGATCATTTGGAATAAACAGCGTTTTTAAGCCAAAAATTAAATCAACTAATTTAAAACTAGCTTTCTGCAGTGATCGGAGGCAAATCAATGAATTGTATAGGACAATCTGGCTGCACAAAACGTATCCCAATAGGTTTCCTTTATGTTGCAGATTTCGGATGGCTCGTCTTCAAGGTGGATTTCATTGTCATGAATAGAACAGAGGTCGAGGCGACAACAGACTCACTTGTGACCATGGTAACAAGATACTTAGAAAATCATTCACAATCCTATTAAACCACATTGTTATAACAATAGGCACCAAACAACCAGTTCACACTCATGGCCTCTGTTTGTGGGATCTTTCAGGATACCTTGAAAAATACACTCACCGGCCACTTCATTAGGTACACCATGCTAGTAACGGGTTGGACCCCCTTTTGCCTTCAGAACTGCCTCAATTCTTCGTGGCATAGATTCCACAAGGTGTTGCAACGATGCCTCAATTGTACCAAGGGGCCCAAAGTGTGCCAAGAAAATATTCCCACACCATGACACCACCACCACCAGCCTGAACCGTTGATACAAGACAGGATGGATCCATGCTTTCATGTTGTTGACGCCAAATTCTGACCCTACCCTCCGACTCTCGCAGCAGAAATCGACACTCATCAGACCAGGCAACGTTTTTCCAATCTTCTACTGTCCAATTTCCATGAGCTTGGGCAAATTGGAGCCTCAGTTTCCTATTCTTAGCTGAAAGGAGTGGCACCCGGTGTGGTCTTCTGCTGCTGTAGCCCATCTGCCTCAAAGTTCGCCGTACTGTGCATTCAGAGATGCTCTTCTGCCTACCTTGGTTGTAACGGGTCGCTATTTGAGTCACTGTTGCCTTTCTATCAGCTCGAACCAGTCTGCCCATTCTCATTTGACCTCTGGCATCAACAAGGCATTTCCGCCCACAGGACTGCCGCTCACTGGATGTTTTTTCTTTTTCGGACATTCTCTGTAAACCCTAGAGATGGTTGTGCTGAAAATCCCAGGAGATCAGCAGTTTCTGAAATACTCAGACCAGCCCTTCGCACCAACACCCATGCCACGTTCAAAGGCACTCAAATCACCTTTCTTCCCCATACTGATGCTCGTTTTGAACTGCAGGAGATTGTCTTGACCATGTCTACATGCCTAAATGCACTGAGTTGCCGCCATGTGATTGGCTGATTAGAAATTAAGTGTTAACGAGCAGTTGGACAGGTGTACCTAATAAAGTGGCCGGTGAGTGTATATCCCAATGGATTCTGGGATGGGGCCAGAAAAATCTATAGGGCAAATGTAGTCCAAACTGGACAGTTTTCTCTATTCACCGAATGGATACATGTTCTGTATCGGGCACAAAAGTGTGGTGAACCATGGATGTGGTGGATATTGATTATCTCTGGTTACAATGGCAGCCGTCTAGGATATATTAGACAGCAAGGATCAGACACTTCTTGACGTTGATTGGTTGGAAGCAGAAAAAATGAGAACTTTAGCGATCTAAGAGACTTGTACCAAATTTTCATGGGCAGACAAGGCATGGTTAGTACCTACCAAAAGTGGTCTAAGCAGGACATTCAATGAACTGGTAACTGGATCATAGGTATCCATAGGTCATTTGTTAGCTAAAAGCAGTGTCTGTTTTACGGGTTTGAAAACTGGGTCCCTCGTTCCCCTTGTAAAGCAAACCCTTTCACTGACTTAGACCAAGCATTTTAAAATCACAAAAAACCTATTTAAAATGGTAAGGACTGGAGGGCTACTTTGCTTGTTGCTAAGCGTCCCATCTTCCATATAAGCACCCGGTCAATAGACACAGTCACTTTGACCGAGATCTGCTGTAAATCTGGTTGTAATATGGGGGTAAAATAGAAAGGGAGGTGATAGAACATTCCTCTTGTGGACATCTCCTTGACCAGTGTGCACTGTTTTCCTGCAGATGAGAAGACTGCTGGCTGCCGAAATCCCAGAAGGAGAGTTCAGACTTTTGGTGATAAGCAATTCAACAAAATAAAGAAGTAAATACACCGCTCATCCAACAAGAGCTCCCGAGGATCAACAGTCTTCTTAAAAAATATGCATTCTAAACAAAATCCTAGACCAGGCTCAGGGATGGCAGTTTTTAGTATTGATGTAACACTAGGGACTCGAAAATTCTACCTTTATTGGTCATTTTTTTTGTTATTAATTTGTTTAAAAAAAGGAAAATTATGGACTTTTTTATCTTCAAATTGTTTGAAACGCTATTGTTAAATATTTTGATACAGTCCTAATAAAAAAAAAAAAAATCTTCTATGTAAAAATTTCACACAACCTGTCTAAAGCTTTGCCACAGTAAAATTATTAATGTGAGTTTAGCTTGTTTAAAAAACAAAAAATAGAAGCCACATCCTTCCAAGGAGCTCGGTTCATGGAAACACAAGATACTAGCAAACCCATGCGGCCATGCGGGTGCTGCACCGGCACTTTTTCCCCTTACCCTAAAGATTTCTACTAAAGGTCTGTATTTCCTATAGGACTAACGCCCTTCCTGACCACAGGCATTCTGGTTCCAAATCCACCCCACAGGGTATCTGACCCCTGATAAAAAAAGCCAAACTATTCACCCCTGAAATTTTCCACTTATTAGTTTACTTACAGATGAATGTTTTTAGAGCTACTATGATGGAGACAATGCCCGAAAGGAGCTTTAATACATCTCCACTCTTCCTGGTTTTAGACCTCTGTTGTCAGGAGGAAGGTGGCATGGGACCACAGAACCCAGTTTAACAACCAATTCATGAAAATTTCTTATCTATAACAATGATCATATTTTTTCTTTGCAAGTCTGTTCAACCTTAACCTTAAAGGGGTTTTGCCACAAAGTAAAATTTTCGGAGAAGCTTACAAATGAATTAACAAACATTTTCACCATTCTTTTATTATTAAAAATTCTGCACCGTTTTTTTTTAGCTGCTCCTTTAGTGATCCTTTTTTACAGCTCACTCCAGGGAAACACCGGGGCTGAAACTCCCAACCGGTCGCACATGCCCCAGACATCACCTCCCCTCAGGCAGCTACTGAGTGTTCAAACCCCAGGGCCGTCATTCTCCTCCTGCCCCATTACCTTTAGTAATTTCAAACAGTGCAAAAAAATTAAAAAAAAGAAACCCAAATATTTTTGTGATTGTAGAGAAAAAAATCCCAGATTTGAACCTAGGACCCTTGTGTCTGGAGGCAAAAACTCTCCCCAGCTACCACAATGTTTTATTAAAAAACTTTTCTTTGACTAAAGAGGAAAGGCCTGGTGAGTCATCCTCTGGTCACATAAATTGAATTTTCAAACAAATAAACCACACCCCCTCTGAGCACACAAAGCTGAAGAGCTGGATGCAGGAGGTATGAAATGAGATCGTGGATACAGAAAGCAAAAGTAAGGTTTTAGATTTCTTAGGAGGATATTTAATTGTGCATAATTATTGGGCAATTATTAGGGAGTAGAATTAGAAGGGACCATGTCATTATTCTTTCTTCTTTAAGGCCTTTACTGGCTACCATGTAGTTGAGTACTTGTACTATGGAGCATCGTCCTGCATAAAAATAATGGTTTCCCTGCTCTTCTAAAAAAAGGGCGTAGTTTTGGAGTCTATGGTTTGCGAACCGAAAAGGTCCAACTACCTCATTTCTGATAATACCAGCCCATAGCAGTTCCCCACCTCCACCTTGCTAGCGTCCGATTAAATAAAGTATGCCTATTACCAATCCAGCCCCACTCATCCATCTGGGCCATCAAATTCCCAATCATGGTTCATTAAACCTTGAAAAAATTTCTTCAGATATTTCTTGTCCCAGTCTTAACATTTCAATTTCTGTGTCTTGGTCAGTGGTGGTCGGGTTTCTTCCTTACCTTGGCCATGTCTCTGATCACTGAACACCTTGCACTTCGGTGTCTTGTTCAGTATTGGTCAAATTTCAGTCTTCTGTACCTTGGTCACGTCTTCGAGCACTGAACACCTTGTACTTCTGGGGGTCTGGTTCAGTGGGTCGGGGTTTTTTACTTACCTCTTTATGTCTCCGAGCACTGAACACCTTGTACTTTTCTGTGTCTCGGGCAGTTTTTTGGGTTTTAGGGTTTTTCTTCCTTACCTCGGTCATATCTCTGAGCAGTGAACACCTTGTACTTCTGTGTCTTGGTCAGTGCTGGTGGGGGTTCTTCCTCACCTCAGCCACTCTCTGAGACGAACACCTTTTACTTCTGTTCTTTTTTCAGTGGTGGTCGGGTTTCTTCCTTACTTTGGCCCTTCTCTGAGACGAACACCTTTTACTTCTGTGTTTTTTAGGTTTCGCTTCCTTACCCTCGGGCTTTCTTCAAAACCCACTGGGAAAAACCTTGTACTTCTGTGTCTTTTGGGGAGTGGTGGTCGAGTTTCTTCTTTACCTTGGTCAAGTCTCTGAGCACTGAACACGTTGTTCTTCTGTGTTTGTCTGGTTTCTTCATTCCTTACCTCAGTCATGTCTCTGAGCACTGAAACCTTTTATTTTTGTGTCTTTGGTCATGGTGGCAGTTTTTTTTTCCTTACCTCGGTCATGTCTTCGGGCACTGAACACCTTGTACTTCTGTGTCTTGTTCAGTGCTGGTCGGGTTTCTTCCGTACCTCAGCCACGTCTCTGAGCAATGAACACTTTGTACTTCTGTGGGAGGTTGCATCTGAAATATGACAGCACTAGAGGACATTGGCTTTCTGGTTGCTTCACGTTTAAATCATCTCAAATCTTTGGCAGTTAATTTGCATCTTTTTCCAATGCGTTTCCTGCGCCATTGTTGGCTATTTGCAACAAAATGTTTGACGGTTCTGTGATCAAGCAATTTCAAGATTGCTGCATTCCTTTAAAAGTCTTTTATTTTAAAAAAATTACCTTTGAATTGACGTTTGTAAATTTGGGGGCCC